>CM034004.1:16964392-17167426 GCA_019603395.1 Cyrtorhinus lividipennis
GAAACGATGCAGGTGTTGTCAAAATGTAGCGCGTTCCGAACAACGATAGGCCTGTGTGCAATGTCTCATAAACAAACGAGCTTTCGCGGTGTTTAATTTGTCATTGTTCCTGCCATGTTTATAAACTCAAAAGAGGCGATCAGGGTACGTATTGTAACGCTATTTTTCATCAGTTACATCACCGTCGACGAAATATTAATGATTCGCGTTCGAAACACTGCGTCGTTTTTTTTCGGCTGAGCACCCTCTGAGTTTTCTCCGCATCATTTATTACAGGCTTTCGAGGACGTGGGTTGCGAGGTGTAGAAACAACACGGTGGAATGGTTCAGTAGAGGTAGCAGGACGAAGGTATTGAACAAAAATCAAATCATAATCACTGGCGGTTGCATTCTGTTCATTACTTTTTTGACCTGTTGTGATAACAAAGCAAACAATTCGAATAAAACCCATAATGAAACTCACAAATAGGTAATATCAGAATTGAAGGCTGTTACAATCAAACTCCACTCATGTACAACGACGAATTGCAGATTGAAATTAATTAAGCTCCGAACGGGTTTGTTAATGATAACGTGATGATACAGGTGTGTTGACGTTGAGTGATCGGTCGTGATTGGTTCAATAAATTAGAGACCAGAGCAATGAACAGGACAACATATCGGTTTCCTTCGTTTCTCTCTGTGCTATTCCTTCTCACACTACCAACTCAAAACGTGTAATTTCCATTGAAATCCCCCAAATACGCCTCGCAGTCGCCTCTACAGTCAACCTTTTGGCAAGTATGTTATATATATTCTGATTAAGCTGCCGTTCTTTCTAAATTTCCGCTGACGGGAGATTGCTCCTTAGATAAATGAGAATATTAAACTGAAGGATTCGACACATGGGCTTTAAATCAATACTTTATTTATATTTTTTGCGCCAAAAATACAAAAAAAATCGGTCCCTTCCCTTCTTCAAAAGAAAACTCGTATTCGCTCTTATAGTTTAAATAAATTCAATCTCGGTCGAATATTGAATTCTCCTTACACTCGGTTTCATTAGCTTTCAACTCATGGAAGCTAATGCAAGCGAAGGTTATCTACATCAGAATGTTCAGCCCCCAAAGGTCTTCTACGTGGGAAAATAACCGCAGAACTGGAAAGTAAAAACCCTTTTACAGAGAGCCCACGCGTTTCAGGCAAAAGGCTTTCGAAATTAAACTTTTTTTTCGACACTTGTAAATGCTGTGCCGTTTTTATGTTCAATTTAAAATAAGAGGAGAAGCGAAAGAAGACTTTTAAATGGACAAAAAGAGCGTAAGCTGTGTTCTTTAGGGAGAATTTTCCCTTCATGATATCAACCCATTAATTTGTGATAAGATCGCTGTAAAATTCATAACGACGAGGCTTTTCTGTTTTTGTGGGCCTTTTGATATGAGGGCAAACGAGTAGAGACGGTTTATACGGAGACTGAAAATGAAAGAGAATCCGTAAGATGATAAGAATTCGTTTTTGTATGAACCTGTGTGCGAGAAATTTTAGAAAGCTCGTGAAACCCTTGTCAGAACATAACGTTATTCCAGCGTTTCGTTAAACTGGATCTACCCCTTGCGAGAAACTCAATTTCGTCTCCGTCATTTATTTTGAATCGTCGAACAAGGGATGAAAACAATGATTTTACTTGTTCTTTCGGTTAATACTCGCTTTCATTATTCTGTTATCAGTTACAAATAAATCTGATGTAATATGTTAAGCAGCATTGTTCACGTAGATTGTTCTCGCTTTTGTCGCCTTCAATTTCAACAACGTAGTGCATATTGTGGCATGAGATCAATGTTTTCCTTCGTTCTCTATCTCCACGTGATTGTGACAAACTCCTGCTTGAGTCTCACGTCCTTTCAAGTTCTTGATGTTTCCCATTTACAGACAGGAAATTCATCGAACCCGATCTTTTCTTCAAGGTAAGGAGTGTTTGAGTTGCTGCCACGATTTAAGAACTCGTTTGTCACTTATTTGTGGAACATTGAGTACAAATCTAAATACGTTCTCCTCATTAAGGTACGTGCGCTGTTATTAGTATAACTTATATCAAGTTTGTATCTACCCTATAACGTTGGATCGCACAACTTACCCAAATCTTACAACTTATACACTCCCGCTCATCAAAGTGGATCGTATGCCATTCGACAAATTACCTCAATCAACTGTTGTTCAAACTTTCGCCTTCGTTCACAAGGAATTTGCCAAGTGCGAGCAATGTAGCCAACTGACAAGCCTCCTCAGGCGGAATAGAGAACGAGAATGATTCTGTTAACATCCTCGACGTCACAAGGACAAAGTTGCTCTCGGGAGAAACGCGGAAAGCGAAGGAGTTTGAAGAGATGGGGATTGCTGCAGAACTGATTTCAAACCTACTCAACTTCTGACAATGGAAAACCGTTTCCGAAGTGTTAACGACTACCCGCGTTCTTCCTTTCACGACTGAAAGAGTGGTTATCGAGTTTCCTCGTGAATAGCGAGTTGTTGAGTCTCGAAATTTTTCCTCTTCGTTCGGGTTTCATTTTATAGAAAGTTTTACTATGGACGGGTTTGATAATCGCGATAGCTCCCGATGCAAATACCAAGAAATATTCCTATAAAGAGTTTAATGAACCAAGGAACAAATTACTCTTCCTTCTCTTGATTTGAAATCAATTGCTCCCTTCAAGTCACCGCATTGCCTCTTTTCCCTTTTTAATGGAATGTGCCGATCGATATTTCCCAGACTTTGGGAAATTCTGACCACAAAATACTCAAACTGTGATCGGAAAACCGCGCTTCTTTCATGTGTCATTACATTTGAATCATTTTAATTGACTCAAAAAGGTGTAATATCGACACCTGACATAATATCGTGACTTCACCTACGATTTGATTTAACAAAAACGAACCGGTCAGGAAAAATCGCGGTCATTATCTGTGGAGTATTCCGTAAAATTAATGGCCCTGGGACATTTCCTCGTCACGGTCACCCACACCTGGCGCGGATGGATGGGGATTTGATGATCGTTGGGGTCACATTGAGGACGATATAGATTTCGAAGCCACTTTTAATAGCTCGCTAAAGGTAATAGTGCCTTGGGCAATATTAGTCGATTGATGTAGTGTCGCGTTGCCATATTTGGTTCAAATATCAATATTTTCTGTCTGGAGGTAAATTGCCCTTGTACCTCTCATCTTAATAGGAATTTTTTCTTTCTTTTTTTCATGATTTTTTTTTTTTTTTTAATTTTAATTGCAATCTTGAAGAGACACAAACCTAAAAACGTCGGTAAGAGCAACAAAATAATTACTAATATTAATTTATTTCAAAATGAAATTTCCTAATACGATTGGAGAATAATTGAGGAGTCCGAGAGGATTGAGGACCCTTACTAACTTTACCTTTTTCTAAATTCACAAATTCTAAAAAAACACGATTCAAAATTTTTCAGTGTTCCCTTCGCATTACATATCATCAATGAATCTGCGTACAGAGTTACCTATTTGATATCCATTCTGAGGCGAAACTGAAGTAATTCTGTTGGAACAATCCAATCCCTGGAATTGGATTTGGATTATTTGACGTTGTTATATTTTGATTCTTTGTTTTAGAAGTTTTACTTGTAGACTGGACCGCTAAATGGCCAGCTATCTATACTAACTAGATGACTACTGAGGCCGGTATTCATGATAATGATTATTACGTATTATTTAATCGTTCTTATTGTAAATGAATGGAGCAAATATAGAAAGAGCTCCTCGATTCTCCACAATGTTCTATTGTGATGATTCGAAACTAGTTTCATCGATCAAGTAAGAATGTTGTGATAGCTTATTGAAGAGCGTTGCCGCGTGTAAAATGATAAGAAGATAATGAGGGTCTTCCCAACACAGTCGATTTAATCAGATTTGAGACCGGAAAAGGGCTTCACCCGAGTTCGTTAGGTATTGATATTGAACTGAAACGGAATATCAGGTGCGTCTAAGTCCTGCGACGAGCCGTGGAAACCCTTCAAATGGAATAAATCATTTCATTCTCTTGTATAACAATACTCTTGAGTCTATTCAATACGATATCAAGATGATGTAACTCAGTTTTCGATTGTTGAATGAACATCCGATTAGAGCTGTCATACATCCATCTATTACTTGCTAACTGCAGTAATTTCATCCAAAAATTTATTATTTGATAATTTTCTTCAACTTTTGTGTGTGAATAAATGAGACAGTTCATTCTGAAGCCAATTCTTCTCAAAGATATATTTTATCTACATTATAGGAAGAAACACGATTTTTTATTTTTGCACCTTTTGTAATGGATGACCACTAGGGGCAACTTCTTCAGACTATTGAAAAATGATTCTTTTGATTTTCGAATGATTTTCTTTTTTCATCAACCTGTCCCAAAAAGAGAGTATTTTGGACCTGAAACCTTCCGTGAACACAACGAGTTTCCTTAATCTTGAGTCTATTGTGGGGGTCTTCACTAAACTGCATTCAATAACTCTTGTTTTCTCAGATCTTCAGAGCTAACAGTTTCCAGCTCTTAATTTAAATCTAAAATCATCTTGACATCATTTTCAGGCCCCGTCAAGCACTAGATTGACATTTTGTGGAAAAAAACGAAAATTTATGAGTTCATTGTGCTTAAAACTGTATCCTCTTGGTCATCCATAAGATATCGTTTAATATTCTATGTGATTCCTACAATATTTTCCTGTGTCATTGTCACTTCAGTTCTCGTTATTTTCCTTTTCGTCCGTTGTTTGTACCTTCCACTGTTGCAATGGCACTTAAGCTAGTCTAGAAGCCAGCAGTGCTTAAATCTGCCGTAGAGCTTTTTCAACTATTCACTATCGCTTAAATTGTATCGTAGATTAGCGCGTTTTTCACTCATGTCTAATCATCTAATAAAGCTTATTAGTCTGTCAAGCCAACGCATTCGTACGCTTCACCTTGATATTGTGTTCCAAGTGAATTCCAGTTTTGTAACTTAACAATTTTGTTCTTCGTAGATGAAAATCACAAATAAATGATCTGTTGTACCCTGAGCCAAATAAAGAAAAGTAAGGGAGATATGTGACACATCATACTGAACAAAAAACTGAACACACATACACACATCACTACCCATAACATTTACAGCTCAACCACGATTTTATTTATAATTAATTGTAATTTAAAAATATATAATCGTTAAGTTTTAAGACGATGTAAGTGTCACGTTTCCTCTTGAAATATTCGTCAAAGAAGGAATTAAACAATTTTGAATTCTGGAAAAAAAAAACGTGCCGGCATGCCTGTTTAAAGATAGCAACGACTGCTCGTAGGTAATCTGTTTAGAAAAAATAGTTTCTTATTTTTTATTGCAACCCATTTGAAGAATGAAACAAATTAGCTTGGTGGAAACATACTAGTGCTTGATATGTTGCTTTCGCCCTGATATTGACTCCAAGGGCATGTTGGTCGTTGGTGATATGTATGCTTCCATCTCGTTGTTCCTGTTGAGTGAAGAAAGAAATCATTTAGAATCGTATATACGGTGCAGTGTTACGTTTTCCAGAGTGGAAAATGAACTTAGAGCTAAGCATGGCCTGCAATTCCTCAACCCCTGGCGTCTGAGTGAGATTTTTGTGGGATTTGCTTGCCTTGTGTGGGTCACCGAGTTGCAATTTAGGTCTCCGTGGGGCATTGAAATGGGCACTGTTGACTCTAGAAGAGCATACCGAGGTCCATCGTTGGAAATCTAGTAGGTGTGATGTTTTCCAAAGTGACAAATTTCGCGATTTGCTTCAGGTGGTAAGCGTTTTGATTCCAATTCCATACATTTGAAGCTCTGATTGATTGCAGAGTCGATCGGAGGGAAATAAATTTGTATGTACTAATCCGAAAAGTCGCCTGTTGATAACGAGAAGTGCTGCACGAGGAAAGACTCCAACGAATATCCTGTTCACTAGCCAATTAGCGTCGAGAAGTGGATGGGTTTGAAGGGGACTATAAGAGCTTTGGTTCTAGGAAGCTCAATGCAATTATGCCCCAGCACTAACTAGCCTGTGTTTGAGGAGCTTGTCGTACGTAGATGGCCTGCATGATGAGGAAGCTCAAGTGGCAATTTCTAGGCCAATATCTTCTCCACGAGTTCAAGCTCTCTAGGCTCAGAGTATCGTTTGAGTTTTCCCTAGTGTTGTCACCCAGACTTTCCTCTGGTAGTTAATTATCTGAATGGGGTAATTTCCTACCGACAGTAACCTCGTCTAAGCTCAGAAACCCATCAAACTAGCAACTAGAAAAGCCGTTTTACCACGAAATTTCATATTGTGGGTCTCTTGTCTCGATTTATTGCATCCCGAGCGGCATTGCTTTCCCACAAATTCCACTCACGATTAGCCAATCTTCCCGCAAGGCTCTGTTCTGACCCATATTTCGTGTACTATAACATTCTGATTGTTTTCCTCACAGGGAGAGGAGATACCCATCTATATATGGTATGATAGTTACCCGACGCATTCCGGCGAAGGATATGAGGGGCGAGTGTCCCGAGTCGCTCAGGATTCCGTCTACGGTTTGGCTTCCCTCAACCTGACCAACATCCGGGAGTCGGACCAAGGGTGGTACGAGTGTAAAGTTGTGTTCCTAAATCGTTTGCCTAACTCCCACAAGAATGGAACTTGGTTTCATCTGGATGTTCATGGTAAGTTGAGAAGAATCCCCAGCTGTAAAGAGGAGCCTAACCTAAAGAATAAAATAATTGTTTGCGCATTTTTTAAATTGTTCAACAAATTGACACATCTTTCCACCTCATCTCCAGCTCCCCCGAGGTTCAGCGTGACTCCGGAAGACGTAATATATGTGAATCTTGGCGACGCCATTATACTCAACTGCCAAGCAGAAGGTACTCCTGCTCCTCAAATTCAGTGGTACAAAGACGCCAACCCGGTGGAACCAGCTGGTACAGCTGGAATATTCAACGATGGTACTGAGCTTCGCATCTCCAATATCCGACACGAGGATATTGGTGACTACACTTGTATAGCGAAGAATGGCGAAGGGCAAATAAGCCATACTGCCAGAGTTATAATTGCTGGTGAGTATTTAGAGTTTACATACTGCAGTAGTGCTGCCTGCAAGTCGGATGCAGATCTCACCAACATCCTTGGCCAGGCTCACAGTCGATCTTGCGTGTTTCTACAGGCGGGGCAGTGATTATGGTGCCTCCTTCCAATAAGACTAAACTTGAAGGTGAAAAAGTTCAATTCACCTGCGAAGCCAAAGCTCTTCCAGGCAACGTCACCGTGCGATGGTGGAAGGAATCGACTCCGGTGAAACAGGTAGCCTCCCTCGAGACGAGAGTGACTGTCAGACGGGACGGTTCTCTCGTCATAAACCCCGTTGCTGCGGAGGATACTGGCCAGTACACGTGTCAAGTCAGCAACGGGATCGGCGAACCGCAGTCCGCATCTGCTTACCTCAGCGTCGAATGTAAGGCTCGGTACAATTTTTGTTTCGTCAACGACTTGTCATCACAGAACAACGCCTAATCTAACCATATCACGTTGCAGACCCTGCAAAAGTAACATTCACCCCGACTGTCCAGTATCTCCCCTTCCGTCTTGGGGGAGTTGTACAGTGCTATATCAAAGCAAACCCACCTCTCCAATACGTTACATGGACCAAAGATAAGCGCCTTCTTGAACCTTATCAGACTAAAGATATCGTTATCATGAACAACGGATCTCTTCTTTTTACCAGGGTGACTATTTTAATTATTTTAAATTTCGGGCTATAGTTTTACTATTGGAAGGATCTTCACTTTACACGGTACCCTTATTGTGAATGCCTCCAGGTGAACCAAAATCATCAAGGAAGGTACACTTGTACGCCTTACAATGCCCAAGGAACGCAAGGCTCTTCCGGGCCTATGGAAGTTCTTGTGAGGAAACCTCCAGTCTTTACCGTCGAGCCAGAGCCACTCTACCAACGGAAGGTAAGCTTTGGTAGAGACACTAGAAACATATGCGATGGCCGGGGTTCCGTCTTTTGTGCCGCGCCTTTTTAGTGCTATGTTCTTCATGTGGATGTCTCCAGCTCTCTGGAAATCAAGGGGTGATTTCTGGAAATGCATGCAAGTTCCTTAAATACGAACTGTTGAGGAGTCAGAGTTGAGTACAGACATTCGTATCTGCAAATAGGATCGTGAAATGATACAAACTATGTTGTATTTGTGAATTTGAATTAATTCAGCACTTTTCCGCGCATTGAATTGAATTTAAAACAATTCTAATAAGTTGAAAAATAGTTTGTTTGCTGCTTGAGAGGTGAACAGCAAACAAACTATTTTTAAACTTATTTATGGTTTTGAGGGTTGCTTGCCCAAAACCTCAAAAATAAATATCCCCGTCCCCTTTCTTTCACGACAGAAACGTATTTTTGTAGAAATTATACTGAATTTCGCCACTAAAATTAGCTATGTAACTCTAGAATTAGTGAGAGTACCATTTTTTTCGGTTCCGCAGCAAAGTAATTTCTTTGAGAAAACTTGATGATTGCATAGTTTTGTGTTTCCCATGATTATTTATTGTTATTGTATTATCCCATGCTATACCTAAATTAAATCCCAAACGTACTAATAAATGGAAATGAGTACGACTCCGTTTCGGCTGACGTCACCTTCTTTCTTTCCAGGTGGGCGAGTCAGTCGAAATGCACTGCGATGCTCAAGAGGCTGAAGGAACGCAAAAACCAACAATTCAATGGCAACGAGTAAGTTAAAGCAGGGATGATTGTCTGAGGAATAAGACATACGTTTTATGAGCCGGGATAACAACTTATTCGTCTTTCCCCTCTTTAAATAATAGAAAGACGGTCAGCCTTTACAACGAGCAAGAGTGAGGGTGGTTGGTGGCAATATAACCATCGACAGCCTTCGACGGACTGATTTTGGTTATTACCATTGCGTTGCTAGTAACGAAGTGGCCACTATAGTCACTAGCACGCAATTGGTGGTTGAAGGCACGCAGCCACACGCTCCATACAACGTCACTGCGACTGCCACTGAATTTTCCGTCTCTTTGTCGTGGCTCCCTGGATATTCAGGAGGTCCCGATTACAAGCAAGACTACACTATCTGGTGAGTTAATTTACTGTGAGTCTTGTAACTGCAATTTACCGACTTGTCTCACTTGCAAATGACGTCACATCCTGTTTTGGTTTTAGGTTTCGTGAAGCCGGAGAATCCGACTGGTCGACTATCCCTGTCACTCCCTCCGGTAGCACTCAAGTCACCGTAAATAAACTCAACCCGAGCACCACGTACGAGTTCCAAGTCATCGGGAAAAACGCTCTCGGTGACGGAATGCTCAGTAAAGTCATCACCATCCGAACCCTAGGTAGGTAACAACGTTTCATCCCTCACCTGTAAATAACCTTATTTCCGTGCACCGTTTCGGCAGTTTACGAATAAAATAATATCACAGCCGCATTAATGCACTCTACCAAAATAAAATCCAATCTATCGTGAATTCGGTCCAATTATTGTGAAATGTATACAATCATTTCGAGGGGGTAAGATGTTTCTTTACTTCAAGTAGTACGGTGTGCCTTCTTTGATTTTCATCTTATAAACGTCGTAAATTCTTGTGTAGAATACGAGTTTGCTACGTGTGGTTGGTTAGTCAACTGAATTTGGTTCTAACTTATGAAAGGGTGCCCCACAAATCCGACCCCCTCTCCTCTGATATTGTTAATTACGGAGCTACATTAACTTCAACTTTACGGGTTTTCCTGTTAAAATTCCAAAAGTGACAAAGTTGCGAAGCGCACTCTTTGCCATCGACATCAACTACTTCAAATTACAACCTATGTATTTTAAATTACAGTACCACATTCTACGTAAGATTTGTTCAAAAATACGACCCCACATTTTTTTTTTTTCACTGTGTTCAAACCGCCTGAGTCTGTATTATATTTTAAACAAATTGGCTTTTTCTGCCGATTTCTTCGTAGAAATTTAGTAGGTTTTGGAAAAAATGAAAAATGTGTAATCCTCTATCATGATACGACACACTTTATTGTTTTCCAACCCTAATTCACGTGGTATTATGGCCCCTATAAAATAAGAAAGTTGGTGTCAATTGAAACCAGTTGCCACGCAACTTTGTCTTTTTGGAAAATTTCTCAAAACACCTTAAATTTTAAAAATGGGATTTTTTGGCTCTGAAATTGGCAATTTCAAAGATGGGGTGCGACTCTTGGGGCACACTGTTTGACTCCCTGACATTTCAAGTTTCCCTCTTGTGGCTATTCAAAGTTGCTTATTGTAATTCTTACTATCAAGCCCAACTTCGAGGGCTACGCCTGGTCCGATTGACTTCAAGAAATCCCATGCCCCCCAAATTGGTTGAATTTAGCGTTTGAGTGTCTTCCTAGGTTATCAGACATTTTTATCGTCTCCGTAAATATCCCCTTATTGGAAACTCTTGAGCCATTCAACTGATCGATTTAAATATTCTTCTAATAAAATTCCAACTTAATTTTATATTTTAAACAAGAGCATTGATTTCAACAACCTCGTCGTGTTGAACGGCGCTGGGATAAGAGGAAATTCGTACTTGAAAACGCTGATCTTCTTATGGAAATTTGAAACTTTCAACTACCTAGTTGTTTCTGACTAAACTTTTCATTAGAATAACTATAGTGAAGCTTTGTTTGTACATAACAAACTAAAGATGCACCAGGTTTGGGGAGCACATCGTTATTTATTTGTTTACTTTTTTTCTCTTGACGTTGTATCTTTTTTTCCAGTTGATTTTTGTTGACTTCCTAGTAATTTTTTTTAATCTTCTTCAATGTGACAGTAGGGTGCAACAGGTATTTTTGTTGAATGTCCATCGCTCGATCTGACTTTTTAAAAATTTCTACAGAAACGGTTCCGAAGCCGGAAAATGTATCCAGCTCTCGCAAAAATGGTATGTCACACGATAACATCTTGACATGGAAACCCGTTTTGTTTTTATACGCCAAACCGTTTTTTCTGCTAGTGATCTATAGTCCACGCTGAATCGATCTGTCATCTCCCCGACGAACAGAAAGTGTAACCTATTACTGCGTTACGTGATCGAATTCTGGCTTGATAGAGTGATAAGAGCTTCGTTTTTATTTTGAGTTGGCTTGTCATTCTGAAACAGGTAGCTTTCCTGAGATTTTCGACATCATTTTTTTTTTTTTTCCTTTTATTTTACTTCGTCCTCGCTGTCTTGGGGAATTTGCCGAATATTGAACACTTTTTCCATGTGCTCAGGCAGTTCCAAGAAAAGTGGAATTTGAAAAAAAAAAAATGTACGTTGGGTTGAATTTTGAACAGGTATTTGGTGAAAGTAGGTACACGTTTTGTGGAAAAATTTATTGGTCTATTTCGATGAGGACACCTGATGAACAGTTCAGGTTGTCGATTTGTGGAATTTTAAAATTCCTTACAACCAAATAACGCAAACAATTTTCGCGTCAAACAATTTTTCAAGGATTTAAAATGTCCAATCAATTCATACATACAACTTGCTTGTTATTCTACTAACGATTCATATTTCATCAGAATTTTACCGTTTTGATTTTGTCAAATTTCACTTGAAGATTCACCGTATCAAAAATCTTCTGTCCAAACATTATACCTTATTATATCTGTTAATGTCAAATGGACATAATATTTGCGATTCAATGAACTGTAATGATTTGCATCAAATTTAGACGCGAGTATTGCCCTTGGACATTTTTTTAAATTATACGCAAACAGCTTCTGCTTCCAGTTTCTGCTAGCTTAGTATTTTACAATTTCAAAATGCCTTTTTTACTTCCTCATCATATATTTTTACAGTGTATAAGAAAAAATAACATTCACTAGGATATTTTTTTAGCGTTTTTGCATTTGTTTAAGGTTTTTATTATTGGTTTTTGTTTTAACTAAACATTTGCGGTGATATTGCCCGGAATTCATTGCAGTTTTACGGCCTTTAGCGTTAGAGTACTTAGCTTGTTATAAGGATTCAGGGTTGACTTTATTGATTTTTATTTTTATCAATCACGTTGACTGGTTCCAGCTATCGTAAATTCATTTAGGAAAGATCTTCTCAAGTGCTCATCCACGGGACACCTATTTAATAATAGTTATTATGAAATGCCTCTTTTTCATTGGAATTTTTGTTAGATATTTTTTTTTTTTTTGAATTAGGTGGTAGAGTGGCAGAGGCATGTTATGTATTAGTTGTACGTCATTGCCTTATTTGTTGTAGGAGCGACTGTTCTTTGAAACTGGTTTATGTAACTTTTGGCATAATGGACCAGTAAGAAAGATCAAACGTTGCTTAGGTTGGAATTAAAAATTAATGGGTGTCTTTCACACTAGCGTGAAGTTGGCAGTTGAATTGCCAACTGATATACAATTTCTTATCACTATTAACGCAGTATTCTTTTAGTTGGATGGTTCACCACTCAGTGAGGTTAGGAATCAATAAGACTTTGCTCCTTAGGAGTGAATTGGAAAAGAAGGCTGTAGGCACAGTTCCAGTTGCTGCTGTGCCTTGGTGGGTCCCATAAGAAATCATTTGAAACAGTTGACATCCTTCATAACCTGAGTGGCCTTATATGAACCAATTTCTACTAACTTTCCCCTTCGCATACCTACTGCTTGGATCTTACTTGATGTTGTAATCTGAAGTGAGCAGGGCTGTAGTGGAAATTGATCTCTATGACCATCCTGAGCTTGTAAATGGAGCTACTAGTGGCATACATGTCCGTGCAAGTACCCATTTGGTTTGTACTAGGTAGACATTGGTAGAACTGTTTCCACCTGAAGACATCTCTGTGGTCATCAACTACAATAATTCTTTGGAGTTCTTCCTCCTCTGACAAGATTATCCATGCCTTAATAGTAAATAGGTGTTCAAGAACTGCTAACTAGTTCTGCCCAAGCTGAAGAATTATTAGTTGTACATTAAAAAACCAGTTGAAAACCAGTGGGTGGAATCTGCTTGCGTTTTTACAGTGTTTGGAGCTAGTTGGAGAAATATTTTGAACTAAAGCTTTTTTCTCCATCATATATTAACCTTATTGGGTTTCGGGGGCTCACAGGATTTGTGACCTCGTATCCTCAATCTCTGTTTGTCTTAGAATCCATATTTTCCGCGTAAATATTAGACAGGGATTTGAGAAAAAGTATATAGGATAGCTAAGTCTTCATATGGCTTTCATGAAACTCAATGTTGTTTCATTGCCTTTGGTGCCATAGGGAATCCAATGAATTAACGACTAATCGGTGATTTAATTTTTTCGTATACAGACGCCTCAAGAGGTAACAATTCACACCCACCCCCACTCCATACAACCATTACAACACGTCACAAATCATCCATTAACGATCATTATAATGCTGATCCGCGAGTGTGCTCAATTCACCTCCTTCAGTAAATCATAGTGATTTTTAAAATTTTTGTAACTACCATAATTTAATTCATTGTGGTCTATCCAAGATGTCGCACGGAATCCCATCCCCATGGTTCCAGACCCGAATGACCCAGGTATTTATAACCTAGTTGTATCTGCACTTACACCAAATCCACGTGTTTAAAAATGAAAACTAAAGTTTCTTTTAATTTTCATTTTATTATTTTGAAAAAAAGAAGTTTCCACTTTTTTAGCACATATCATGTATAGCGACCGTAATGAATTATGCGATCATACATATTTAAAAACAGCTCATTTCATACTCATCATCAATACATTGATATTATACTCAAATCTAATCAGCCATTTTGTTAAATACTTTATTGTTAAATTGCGTATATCTCGAGTATAAAATTCTACTTTTCGTGGGAATGCCTTTGCTCCCGAGCGATCGCTTGGTGGAATAATGCGGGTCGTGTTAGTAATCAGCGTTGCCGTACACATTTTGAGAGATTGGCTGCCATAATTATGGTGATGCTTAAATTTGTCAAAATGACGGCTCCTCTCGAGGAAGGAGGCAACGTTGAATTGGCCAAAATAAGCAGGTGAATTGTGTTGCACCCCAAACTGGCAACGCTGTCTCCTTCCCCAAGACAGATCAGCCCTCGAGCCTGGACTCTTCTTCACGCCCCCACATTCTGCTTGATTTTGTTTCTTTTTACCAGTTCTGTCTCGTCAAAGCTTCATTAGGCTGATAAGGGCTTAGTATATAATTTTTGTTTCCTTCGAAAGTGATTACCTACAACTTTTGGCATGATGATTGTAAACTATATATGGATATGAAAAAAAAAAAAAAAAAACAGACTTGTTTTTCTACGGTAGAATTAGGTCTTCGAGGAAGACCGTGCTACACTCTACCTGATGAAAATTGTACAGTTTTTAAAACTTCGCATAACATCATCATCACCAGTCATTTTTAGACACAACTTGCTTTCGTAATGGAGTCAAATGGATGAGCTTTGGGGAAGAGGTTAAAAGCTTACTTTTTCTAATACTTAGTTAGAATTTTTCAATACAATTTTTCGTATGTATGACTAGTGAGCTTTTTATTATTGTCATAAATTTTTGTTTCTTTTTCGGCTTTTGCCTGGCATTGACTGGTGAGTCATTTTGCTAACGCACAAAAGTTAGTTTGGAACTTTAAAAAATTGACTCGACCTTAGATGGCGCTTAGAGTTTCTACAGACTGCCCTTTTTTCGATGAAGTATTGGATTTGTACAATTTTATGATCCTGTTATTCGATTTATGCAATATCAAAGGTGGAATTTCAATTTTCGTCGGATTTTGCCATCTTAAAATAGCGTAAACCTTCCTGTTGAAACTGATCTAGTAGGAAGGAGCATGTTTCGTTATACTTATATTTATTTTTATATTAATTGAAGCTCCGAATATTCAGTACCAGGAGCATTATAGCAGTTTGCCTTCTGGTATTTTTTTCACAGCTTCGAAAACGAAGGGTTCCAATGGTTTTAATGTAAAATGTGGTAATCGTAATCAGTTACGCTTGGAGGGATTTAGTTCAATCTTGAAGTCAAATATGAGAAAAAAATCTGTTATTCATCCCCTCACTATTAGAATGTTTTGATACATAATCTGAAGGAACACCTGATTGGAGAATTCCAGAGCAATAAATTTGCTTTGCTAGAACAAGACGTTTTGGACAGTATTGCATTTGCATTTTCTTCCGTTTTTTGTTATGTCTGTTATCCAAACGCTAGGTTATTTGTGATAGGTCATTAGATAAAGTAACCCAACGTGATAATGTGGTCTTATCTCGTTTCTTACACGTCAAGTGGTCAGTCATGGAACGAATTGGTGCACATTTCGTCCACCTGCCAGGCTTTTTGCTAGTTAAGAGGAATTAAAATGGTGTATATGAGGTCATCTTATTGCGTTAGGTTGTCACCTGACCTCATCTGTTGACCTGTTGCAAATAACCTTGCGTTGAAATAAAAGATATCACCACCGAAAACAAATAAAACTGCTTTGAGACGTAGGATTTCACGTTACTTGCTATGTTGCAATGGGTGAGAAGCTGCAGCCAGTCTGGCATGCTCCAAGTAAAATTCTAAGTGTGGTCATATCAAAGCAAAGTTATTTCTCTCAAACTTTAAAGAACGCTTCGTACAATTGTATTCATTTATAACACTACAAGTCTCAAGTCTAGTCGGGTACCTTTGAAGATCCGTGTCCTACTCGGGCTTTGTGGGCTTTGGGACATAGAGAATCGTCGAAATACGCTTTCTCAAACGCTTCTATTTAGTACCCAATATCTATCATTCGTTATTGAAAATTATTTCAAATCATTATCCACAATCAATACGTTAGTAGGGTGATCTCAATAGAAAAACGTAGGATTGCTCAGTCTCCTATCATACCCAGACCTGTCGTGTAGGTACCTATCACGTATCATTATTTCCTCGGTGGAACTATTATCAGAGTCCTATCAACGGGCGCCCAAATAATTCCTCTACTTTATCGTTGGAAGTCGCCTAGGTTAGGACACAAAAAAATTAACTGCCAATTCCCCCGTCCTTAAGAACGTTCTACCCCATGTTACTCCCCTCACCCCGTTCCCCACCTGGAAAATTTTTTGAAAAAGTGCACCCTACTGTCTTTGGTGTGTTTACTTCTGTTTGGTAACTTGTCGTATTCGCTTGGTAGATGGAAACCCCCCGCTACCCGTTAAACCAACCGATTCAGGAACTTTCAATCCGCCTGAGGGTAAGCACTTTCTTCCACAGAAAATCTCAAAAAAAATTCCCATTTTCGTTTAGTAGTGGTTTTTTTTGTGTAAACTGACTTGTCTCGTGTAATACGTTTGCATCCTTCCGCATGCGGTGTCGTTGGAGACCTTCATTTATCGGGCTTGTGGACGCTTATTCCTCTGTTGCACCTTTTGCATCACTTTATGGTGAAGTATTAACCACATAAATAACCGGCTGCACGAGTGTAAAAAATAATAATAAAAAGTTGTCAAAATTTAAATTTTAAAAGCCAAACCAGAAGAAAATGTTACACTTATGTTTTCCCGTTGGCTTGCATGGATTATTTTTGATTTTACAGATATTATTGGTTTAGCTATTTACCCAACCGATGCTACTGGCTCGACATTGTTTCCTCCAATCTTGAGACCTAAAGGTAAATGCTCACTCACTTTGTATATGATTAATTTGGGTTTTGTCTAACAAAACGTATTCCGGCACTAACCGTTGACTTTTGTTTGTTTTATTGACTTTATTCTACGTTTATAGAAGTTGGCAACAATATTCTGACAAGTCAAATCTTCGTCCCGAAGAGGGGAAAATAGCAGACAGTTCATACGGTGGTGTAAATTGATACGTCGGGTTCAATATGATGAAAATAGTTTATTAGTCCAATTTCCGGTTTTGGACTCTGACGGGCTCCTATTTCAAGACCCTCGACAGAATTAGCGCATAGCCCCGATCAACCCAAGATCAATACATTTCAGCATCGGGCTCTACTTTATGACAAATTAATACAGCGACTATAACTACATGTTTAACGTGTGTTGTCATTCACCAGATAAGTAGTTTGTACTGTCGATTTCTGCGTATAAGCCAATTAATTTGGGTAATTTGGGCGAATATACAGGGTGTTAACGTTTATTGTTGACCGCCCTCTACAACTCATTTTACAACAAAGTACCTCCAGGAATTTTCTTTTTAGAATCTTCGTGCCCGAGTTTTTCACGATTTACGATTTGTTCGTGTTTTTGACCTGACGCCGTCACTAAAACGGTCTCTACTCCCTTAATTTACTAGATAATCTCAAATCTGAGTACACCGTTTGAAAGAGCGTCAAATTTCCCTTCTGATAGACCCTCTAACGTCTTCAATAGTTTAGTACTAGTATTCACTAATTTAGCCTGAAGTTAGGAAATGAACGAAAACGTGAAACCAGCAGTGCCCTCTATCGCCAAGCCCACCACGAATTTCGTTCCAGAGTTCACATTAGCACCTTATCCACTTGTTTTCACTTCTTATTTTCATGGGAGTGAGGATATAAGAGAGGGCCACAATTTTAATTCAGCTTGAAAATAGTACAATAGTCTGCTTTTACCATTCAAGTTTGTAGAAATCGGTATTTTCGTGAAAAAACGATAATTTTGATAAAAATTCCCAATTTTTTCCACATGAAACGACATTTTCACCCTTACATTAGGTATATCACAAAAATAAATTTGAATATACCGTTGGAAAGCTGATATTCTGGGGAAGTTATTCAACGAATAAATGCTTGAATGTTTCAGGGGAAAATGTTTCCTTCTACCCGGCTGAAAGTCGACATGGTTTCGCGTTTTTATCCATTTCCTAACTTTAGTCTGAATTACTGAATACCTGCTCTCTATTATTGGACACGTTGAGGGTTCCACCAGAAGGGAAATTTAACGTTCTTTCCAACGGTGTATTGAGATTTTAGATCATGTAATTTAAGAGGGGGGGGGGGGGCTTTAGTGCTGCAGATTGAACCGAAAAAACATCTTGAATCGTGAAACTCGAAATTAAATCCTCTAAAAAGCCCTGTGGAGACACTTTTTGTTGTGAAATGAGTTGTGAAATCGACTTCTTGAACGCTGTCAACCTTAAATGTTAACACACTGTAAAAATTGTGCGAAAAATGGATCAACGCGTTTCAAATTTCATTGTTTTTAACGCCGATTCTCTTCTTCTTTGTCTTTTGACGTCCAATTCTCGCTTGAAGTTGAATGTGAATGCATCACGTCGCTTCAAAGATTACAAAATGAATCAGTGTTGTAGAGAAAAATTATCTTTTTAGTTGCACCAAGTACGTGGGTGGTCAAAAAATCAAGAGAGGGGCAGAAAATGCCTGAAATACTACATAAAATCCTACTCTTCTTTTCTAAATGGGATTCATATTTGAGGGAAAGAGTTGGTTGCGGTGACCGGACGAAAATGTTTGACTTTTTGAAGAAAAAAAAATACCTACTATTTTGTCATGGATAAGTAATGATTTGGAGAAAACCGATGATTGACTAGTTAAAAAACGCCCTCAACTTTTGTTTTTTTACAATAGGTACATAAGACAAATATGTATCGAAAAGGTTCACTAACATTGTTCGTTTCTACGTCGACTTTTGTTGTTATAACTCTACAAACACAAAAATGTAGGACAATTCGTTCCTTTCTCTCTCCGTACACATTCCCTTTCCCCTTCATAGAGGCTTCGCCCGAAACGTGTATAAACTTTACTGTACAACCTGCATGTGTAGATGTTGCATTTCCCCAGTATCAAAGTAGATTGTAAACTCCGCTTGACGTAATTTAACCAACTTATGTGTGGTGCATCTCGTTTTTGTGTGTCGTGACGTCAGTTGTATCGTAAAATCGTGAACAATTCGAATTGAATTTTGTCTCCGATTTCGACAAATTTGTGTCAAAACTAGTTTGTATTAGTCTCGTGCATGTATTTTTCCTGTAGACGCGATTAGCGTGTTTTTATTTTGTATTGGTCATTCTCTCTGAGTGATTTGTTCCTTGGGTGAAACTACAAAACCTAACACCCATCAGTGAATTGTACGACTTCTATGTTTTTGGTTTAGTGCACGATTGATTTTATTGCAATACCGTAACCCAGTTTATGCATTTCAACATTCTTGTTAAAGGTTTTATTCATTTTACAATGTACGACATTTTTTTAGAATACCGTTTGTTTTGGAAATGATAACACCTTCATTAATAAGGTTAAATGCGATTATGGAAGTTGGTAGCGTAGGTTCGTACGTCCTTTTCGTCATAAAATAGCCAGCAAGTCCTAAAAAATGTGAAATCTCACAGAATACACCCCTAAAGTTCATCATCATGAAGCAACATGTTGAACTCTGAATATTCGTCTGAAACATTTTGGCTGAAAAATACTCTTTATAATCTGAATATGAGGCAATTATGGATTTTGAAACTTAGAATAGTGAGCAGTTATGTGTAGAAAGAAAATTTATTTATAGAATCGAGTGTTTTTCTCATGATGTTAAAATAAATTAAGCACCAAGGTGCACCAGAGAGGCAAATTATTAAGAAAAGTCTAGGCTGTTTCGACCTCTTAGAAAACAATATAGGTAAACTCTAATCGACAGCGAAATAAATGCTCCTCATTAAATTTAGTTAATTTCATGTTTTAAATTTCCCTTTTCTTTTTCCCCTCAAATGATTCAGGACCGAAACCCGGGCCACCGAGAAATGTTACCGTCACTGAAATAAGTAACGGTTTCGTTATAACGTGGCAAGCACCTCTGGAAAAAGCGCAATTGGTTCAACATTACGAAATCAAATACAAAACCGATGGTCCTTGGAAGACGCTGAACAAGGGACAGGTGCGCCCGGAGGATACTTCTTACCTTGGTGAGCATTTTTTGTCAAATTTGGTCTTGATTATGAAGAAATCCGTCGGATGAATGATGGCGATTGCCTAGAAGGCTGGCTAATAAGAGGCCACAAATTAAATTTGAATGGTTGTACACATTGTGTTATTACTATTTCAGTTAATTTTATTCTGGTACTTAAATCCAATCTTTCGGACCTTCCCCACTCTACAATTCGTCGCCATGTATGAAATTTCGTTTGTTGGCCTAAGAAAAATGAAGTTCTCCTAAACTAATATTTCCTCATGGTCTTATTTCAGTGAAAAATCTAGTCGGAGGGCGGACATATCACTTCAGAATCCTCGCCTTTTCAAAAACCAGTTACGAAAGTTCAGACGAAATCAAGTTTCCTGTGCCTGCACGAGTCAAACACAAGGCGATCACCGCCGGCGTTGTTGGAGGAATACTCTTTTTTATTGTTGCCATTATTCTTTCCGTTTGTGCGGTAAAAATTTGCAACAAGCGAAAGAGGCGAAAACAGGAGAAAGGTGAGTCGTCGTTTAAACTTTTAGTAGATAGAAAAAATATTGTTGTTTCCCAGAACTCTGCAGCCGTATTGCTGTTCAAAAATTTTATTATCAATCACTTTTAGGGAGACAAATTAAAAATGCAATAAAAAAAATCAATAAATTTTCTTAAAATTAACCCAGGATAGCGTTGAGCAGTGTATTTCTACGCAAGGGTAGCAAATCATTTCGAGTGTCAATCTCTCTTATTGCTCATAAATTTTGACTGGCTATGTAAACTCAACAACCCTTGCTACTCAGTAGTCTTAATTTTTCATTTTTTATCGGATTCATAAAGTTTTGATATGAATTTGATGGCAAAATTATAAACAATTAATTCGAGATTCTTTACAAATTTTAATATCATTTTATTTTTTTGTTAATTTTTTTTTTTTTTACAAATAACCCTCCTAATTTTAGAGCATGGATGATTTTTTCGACTTTTGGAAAATTTATATTTTACTCTCATTTTTTGAGATTATGATTTTTGTCTTACAATGGCATCTTATTTGGTTTTTCTTTGGTATCTACAACCCTCTAATCGAGGGGTTTTACGCTTGCTCTGATTACTGCGCATTCCGCTTAATACAGCGTTTAGAAAGAGCTGTCAATCCTTGACTGACAATAATGGACTAGAGTTCCCAACATGATCAGGTTTTCTGAATTTACCAACGATTATGCCATATTGGATAGGCAATAGGGGTATCATCAATGTAGGCAACTAGGTGATTTAATTATAAAAATTGTATGCAATAAGTACAAATGAAACTTTTCTGTGGATTGGCAAATTTTTTCGGTTGTTCAGCATTGCATAGAATTATCGGGACTGATAAGAAAACAACCATCATGCTCAATTCTGTGTCAATGCTCGAGCGAGCGGACGCTTATGGCCAAATGAGCCAATGAACTGACTCGCGTCGTCTCGCCTTTTTCAATTACAAAAACCAATTCCCCGCTCAGTAGGTAAGTATGATCAGAGAAACAGAAACAAAAAATCAATGTTCGTACGAAAATAAAGACACGAACTGGAGCTTTTGTTGACGCTAGATCCATGTCAAGTTCGTGTGATTAGAGCTACCTGTACGGGAATACAACACGCTTGTTACACCTAATACCACAGCGAGTGTCACTCGATGTTGCCTTGTCCATGTGCCGTCTTGTATCACCTGGCAGGACCCACCACTGTAAGTGCACATGGTGAAACACTTGTACAAAATGTACCTTAACAAAACTGTGTACATAACATCCTACACACATGCACTTTGTCAACTGAAAACGTTGAATGTATTTTGTGAAATGAAACCTTTTGTGTTTTCTCAACTACGATACTGTAAGGTTTGTTTTGTACTGATCAAATAGATTTAGGTTCCTGTATGACGAACCTGAATTTTCAGAAAACCATATACCGTCAAATATTTTGAAAACAAGCGTTAAATTCCTCAGTTCCCGTGTAAGCCTTTGAAAACTTTGGCCTGCGAAGAGACTACTAAACAAATCAAATTATTCGTACATGAAAAATGACTTGAGTATTCAACACTTCTATCACACAATGACTGAGAACAGCCAGTATTCATATTGCAGAATGATAACCATATAATGTGTAAGAGAACTGTTGATTGTGGTATATTTGTGTGTTCATCAACATTCTGTAGAATATCTATTTTAGAGTCTATAGAGTCAATAGGTAGAGCAAGTACACATTGGCGTGCTTCAGTTGTAGTTGACTTATAAGTGCTGTCTACTAGTTGCTGCGCTTATTTATATTAATAAATTAATATTCTTAATAAATCATTGAACATTCAAAACCAATTAGGAATAGAGAAACTACAGTAATAATAATTTCACCTGCAATCACTTTCATCTACTGGCAAAACACTGTCTAACAGTCAAATTTGGCCTTTAAACTCAAGATAGCTGACATCAGTAGGGTCAACAATTTAATTTTTCCATTGCAAATAGAATAGAAATGAGCACTCTCAGAAACAAAATGAAAATAATCACCTACACTGTATTATATTAAGTGTTGCAAACCCGAGCATTCTTGTTATACATGCAGTGAAAAACACGACACACTTGTCCGTTAGTGCTTTATGGAAAATCATAGTGAGCTGTATATTGAAAATGGCTAGATAGATGTGTATCGCTTGAGTAAGACAAGTTTGAATTGGACTTGACTTTGGTCATGTTTGTTCAAATTCAAGATACACAAAATGGCGATTTTGAGTGAAGGCGATGTCTTATTTATTATTGAGTTTATTTCTTCTTCTGTGTGTGCGTCAATAAGTTTGCTTATAAGGCTGAAAAGAATATTTTATCAAATAGCCCAACAATGTCCATTTAATTTTTTAGTAAACATCATAGTTTTCCTGAATCAATAGCCGCACACACCATTGCAATGAAATGAAGTCTTTAGTCTATATCCATCACTTCATATTTCTCTAATATAACCCGCCTTTGTTTCAGAGTACAACATGGTTGCATGTAGAGTCACAGACGTCCGTAACGGAGGGCAAACTGCGCCAGTTAGCCAAGTGCCTTTGAAGAAGTGAGTTAACTATTTAAAATCGTCCTACCACGCAAATTCCATCTCGACTTCGACTAACCGTGTGATTAAACGTGGATCCTCCTACTTGTACGTGTGACGGTCTGAAGCATGCCGCTGAATTAACCATAAACCCAAAATAACGTCGTACAACCAACGTTCTACCTTCTTCGTCGTACCGACCTTTTGACAGGAGAGTACCAACTACTGTTTAGGGGTTTTACTATAACAATTTTTTGTAATAATGTTTTTTAAAAAACGAAAAAAATATGTTTTCTCTCGTAGATAATTAGTCATGCATTTTTTCATACAATTCTGTACAAACATACTCGTCACTCATGGACATTGTACCAACTTCTAATCAGCATTACTAACTCTAACTTTTTGACTATAAGTAACCACTGTTGAAAGATGTGGCTGAAGTTGCACTTTAAAAGTATGAAAACCATAGGTGCTACGTAGTTCACAGCGTAGCTAACAGGAAGAAGGTTTGGCTATCTTTAGTTACAGTCCTTCAAAATTCAACAAATATTTCCATTTCTTATTTTATCATTCAATTTTTTTTTCTCAACTTCAACCCCATTCTATTTTTCCTATGTTGTTGTTGAAGGTTGTTTTTGGAAAGGTAAGCTTTGTATAGCGATTTCATCATTTGAGCAGCTTAAACAAAATTTCAATAGCAATCTGAGGAGGCTTTTGATAAGATGGAAGTTCCCTTTTTGGAGGCATATCTTTCAACCTTAGATAAATTAGACCATGAGAGGTTCTGAATGCTAAGGTTCTATAACAATTGTCGGCAATGCGATTTTACTAATCTCTTTTCAAAACCATTCTGTGAAACTTGGTTGAGGTTAGGACAATTGATGAAATGCATATTGGTGTTGATCGCCCTACTGATACTGATTACAGTCTGTTGGAAGAGTTTAGTAAGTTTCAGCTGGTCCTGGTAAGAGTTGATGGATCTCTTCAGGTAGGTGCTGAACACTCTTTCGCTCTGTGAAATTAGCACAGATGTCTATGAGACTGTAGGGAGAGGGTGTTTCTCAGTTTGTCTGAGAAGTTCTTGAAGTGACTAGAGACTGGAGACTCCCAACCATTGGTACACAAGGTCTAAAACAGAAATTATTGATCTCTTAGCACATATGAGATGGAAAAACCAAACTTTGCATAGCCAATCAGCAGCCTTCCTGTTTAGTTCAACTGTTGTTGCAGTTGTTGTTCCTTACCACAATGGAATGAAGAATAGAAGTGCTGCTTATTTCCTGGCTAACCCTTTCCATCCATACTCAAACGTCAAACATCCACAATTACTCAGTGGATTCCTCTTTTGCTGTAGGGAACCTTTCCTTCAGTACCTCTCTTGCCAGCTGCATGCTCTCCAACCTCGCTAATTTTCAAAATATTAACAAATCTGTTTCCATCCCGTTTAATAGCACAATCAACCCTATGAATTACTCCGAGTAAGTTGATTGTGATTAAAAACTCGAGTGGTTTATTAGAAAAGCGACACCTTAAGTCTCACCAAAACCCCTTTCCCTCACCCCCGTTGAATCGAGATTTGCAAACCATGAAGACGCCTGAAACTCTGCTACCAAAGTCTGCAGCAACTATTAAAATTTGAGATCAAGGGGATGTCCGCAACACACAAAACCTCTCAGGGGGTTATGACAGGCAATGTACATCATTTCAATGTTCGTCATTACATTATATATTTTCAATCTTCTCTGTTGCTAAATTTCATTCCGTTCATTTCCCCTCTGAATCACCACAAACAAATTGATATTTCTTCATGGTTTCGTAATGATGTTTACTTCTTGTAGGGTTGTTGGATCCTATCGGGATTACAGCCTTGAGTTGCCATAAGAACGCCACAGTAAGCCAAGGTCTTTTTCATAATCCCTGTTCACTTATTTCCAAGCTTGGTCTGTCGCTTTGTGTTCATGAACCCCATTAACTTATACAAATGGCACTTGATGGTATTGGATTAGACGTAAGATGTTGAGAGTTTGATAAAGTTATTTTGTGGAAGTAAAATCAGAAGTTTGTAAAATTAGAATCAAGTACAACGAAAGAATAGCTTTTGCAGAGATTGAAAAAAATTGATTTATTTATTTCTATGATTTTTAAAAATATTGTAAAAAGTTGAAAAATGGAAATATAAGTATACTCATGCATAGTTGTATCAAGCGCATGACAGAGCTTTGTGATCTTGCGGTAGGTAGGTTACGTTTTCTCTTACTTTGTGAAGAATGTAATTTGAGTTTGGAGGGTAGAAGGGAGTTATTACTCTTTGAAGGGTCCAGCCAGGGAAAATGAAACCCCTTTTGTTTTATTGTACTCACTATCCTTCTCATTTGTAGTAGTTGCTCTCAACTACCCAGATCAAAGGGGGGAAGTGTGTGGTGTACCAGTGATTGCTGATGTTGATCCATCACACCACCCTGATTAGAAATTTGCAGCAATCAACTATTTGGTGTTGCAGACATTAACTCTACCTTCTGAACCTGGAAGGAACTTGTTCTGACCACTTTGCTCTTGACTCTCCACTGCCTTGGGTGGTGACAGGTTTGGCCTTATTCATTCATCCACATCAACTTCAGCAATATGATGTGGTTGTTGTTTTGAGCTTGAATGTTGAGGCCCCAAAATTAGCCAAAATGCAGGATATGCAACAACTCTTGTCTGGAGTTGATTACTGTTTCAAGTAATCTTCTTCCATCTTCAGGCATTTCTCTGATCGACAATTTCGGGTCCTAATATCAAGTTGACTCATTCAGAACAAATGAAGACTCCAATTCTTATCAGCCATTTTGAATAACTGCCAAACCCAACCACAGAAGCCAAGCGCCACACCCCGGCGTTGCCTACATACTTTTGGTTCACCTTCCAGTAATTTTTGACCTACAGTTGATTTGAATTACAATATTAATCTATATCTCGTAAGAGTAAAAGTTGATTAGCAATATCTAAGTGCCTCTTCCGATTTAATTCCTTCCCTTTTTCTCCTAGCTTGCCGTCAGTGTTGCTTTTCTATGCTTCCACGTCTGTTTGGTGTGCTCCCTCCCAACAACTCTGCAAGACCCTTTAAATCTGAATGTCTCTTCGATGTAGTCAGAAAGTTATTATATGGATCCAAAACCAGATTAAAAAAATTGAAACCTAAAAATCAAAACTGATATGAATCTTGCCTATTGAAGAAAACTTTTTTTTATTTGTCTCTGCTGGGCCAATCAGGAGGACTAAAGGTGAAGAAATAGATCTTCGTTGAAATGGTACTCATTGCATGTTTTCTCATCTCATTCATCTCTTCATTCTTAATTGGGCTCTAATATAATCTACGCATAAAATTCTGACATTTGCGCACTCCTGTAAGATATAACTGCAGGTTTTTACAAATGCATGCATTTTTTAAAATAGCTTCGTCAATATTTTGACTTGCGCTTATAATTAAAAGGTGTTCAGTCATCATTCATTTTTCAAGCAATGGTCTACAGTGGAATATTTTAAGGTAGGGTGATCAGTTTTGATGGTAATTATGTCAATCATTAACAAAATTTGTTCAGGCACTGACTCAAGCAAGTAGGTTTGCTTGTCAGAGATTTGAAAAGCAGTAAATGTGTATGTTTTGATTCTGTTAACTTCACTTGGTTGGAGACAAATGGGTTGGAAATTTGTTGGACACATCCAGGCCCTGTTTGGAGTCTGCACAATTTCATTGGATAGTTATGTGGTGTTTTTGTTTTTGGAGAAAACAATTTGTGAAGGTGATTGGGGGCTAACTTGCCTAGAAGTGGCAGTTGCAGTTCTGCTTCCTGCTTATTCCTGCTTAGGACACATTGCTAAGGTTTCCCTCTGGCGAGTTTTGGCCCCTACCATTTCTATACATAGTTTGTCACATCATAGTCAGTCTTTGGACTCATCTGTAAATTCCAGTTTATGTAAATCCATCAGTGAGCAAAAGTTTTAGGTTTAGTGTACTTTAACAAGAATAAAATTTAGTCTGTTGACAAAATCCCCATGAACATTTTTTTTACCATACTATGGTTTTTTGCTGGGACAAAACAAGATGATATATATGTTGTTGATAAGATTTTTCCGCTTTGTAGGTAGCTTGTGTTTGTGGTCCTTTGTACGCATATTACCTCAATCATTGATTCCAAAGTAGACCAAAGCTGCTCATTGACTCACCACTCATCACTTAAAGTCACCCTTAGCGTGGTATTTTCACGATTCCTCGCCTTAAATTTACACAAATTTGAATTACTGGTATTATATGGATTTTCTGTGTGTAAATATTTAATTTTGTTGTGTGTTTGTCCTGATTTCAGAAATAACCAAAGCGGAATATCAGGTTTGAGCTGGTTGTGTGGGTCTTTGGACAGTAGTGACGAGGATCCGAGTCGGGACGCTGATTTTTACGTAAGGAACCGGCACCACGTCGGGCAGATTTCTCGGGACTCCGAAGGACGGTTTGTACTGGTCGACTCGGCAGAGAGCACCACCAGTTCGGACGACGGCGGTTTCCTGTCGCGCCCGGGATTTAGGAACGTGGCGTCATGGCGACGACCTTTGGTCGGGTATCCTAGCGACGTGAGTTTGAACTCTACAGTCGCCACGCCTCAGCAGCTCCACAGAGCCTACCCTCTGCCGACGCATCCGCATTTGGCGACGCCGTTTCGAGCGAGCTCGCCGACGTCGTCCGTTCTACCGGTGCTGACGCCGATCTTGTCTCCGACGTATTTTTCGGACCTCAGCTCGGTTAGGCAGAGCGTTGAAAGGGAAAACTTGACTCGCGTTCACGAACAGTACAGTCAAGAGTTACCGTCGCTCCACGCCATACAAGAGCAGCACCGGCGACGGAGGTACGTTCCTCGACACGTTCGCTCCGCTCCCGACCTGTTCACCGAAACGTCGCCGGAAAGCCGTTCCAGTTCCAGCGGTTTCGGTTCCAAAAACACGTCCTCCCAACAAAACAGTTCCGGCCACTCCGACTGGCGGATCTCCTACCGCCCTCAGCCCCTCCCACCGCCGCCCCCGCTGTGGCTCCAGTACACCTCCGCTTTCCCCTCCCCCACTCACTCGGAACTCAGTCAGCGCCCCTCCGTCGACGACCACTACGAGTTCGACGTCTACCCCATTTCCCCCACTCCCCCAGAAATATCCCCCACGTTGAGAATTAAATATGACAACATCGAAGCTCGAGTCCAAGCTATGAAAGAAGAATTCCACGCTTTCCGAGCTAGACAAGCCAGGAGAATGCGGTCTGAGCTTGAAAGTGCTTGTTAGCATCATGTGCCTACTAAATAAGAAAACGTGAAGCCTAAAACTTCAATCCTCCATTCCATGATTCAAACGTTACTAATAAAACAATAATTCCTCTGTTCCGTTTCGCTAAACAAAAGAAATCAAGTCAAAACCACACAAATACCACTCAAAATACTTCAACGGTTGATATCGTGCTAAACTATCATTTTCCATTAGGTAACATCTCAAAATTCATTCGACATAATGAATACGAAGAATGTGTGGTTCCAGCAGTTTAGCCTGATACATTCAAATATGACAAGTGTATAAAATGTATTATATAGATTTTTTAGTTTTATCCTAAAATTTAGGAAGTCGTTGAAAAAAAAAAACATAAATATTTCAGAAAACTTGTTTTTTCTAGTATTTCTATATTATATCAGAGGCGATAAGTCCTGATCTCTGCCATTTTTTGAGAAAAAAAAATAATAATAAAATTTAAAAAACTTCCCCACCTTTGTACGAAAAACCCGAACCAATTATGTTTATTGCAAGTGATTGGGACAATTTCATGTAGTAGTTTGCACTCCAAAGATGACAACAATTTTGTTGAATGCGTATAAATATATATAAATATTAATATGAAAAGAATAGTAATAATATATGCGTATAGTTTTGTATGCATACATATATGAAATATGTGTATGTATATGTATTAAATATGGGAAAACATGATAAGATATTAAGTTCAATGGTTACTTCTATTGAAAACAAAAAGTTTCTTTCACCGCTTGTAATTGAACTGAGAACTTGCGATTGTCAATTACACTCATGACATTGGACAGTTTGAAGGTAAATTCACTGGAAAAATTAATTTCTACCCACTTCGATTGTGTCAAATTGAATTTATTTTGTTTCTTATAAATTTGTTGATGAGAAAAAAAACACGTTTGTATTCAGTATTACAAAATGCATTGTAAGCGTGTAACATAGAACGAAAATATTACTGCACAGTGCACATTCTTGATAATTATCAAATTTCGACACTGAAGAGACAACAAATTGTTTCAATTATTTCTTAGAGTTGCGAATTATGTTTTTTGAGAGTAGCAAAAAATGAACAGCGTTTGAAACGCGGAGTCGCATCACGTTGGTAGCCCTGCGGTTTTGGACTGCGCCAAGTAGCGACCTATTATAGCTACCTTATTCACAACTCGTAAAACTATATTCTCTAACGAACAAAACCAAAAAAAAATTCTCTTCACTAAACTCATTTAAAAAAAAAAATTTAAAATTTGTCTGTGCTCAGTTCAAATATTAAGCGCAACAAGCAGTCTTTCTGATGTATTCTGTTTAGCTCTACATAGTAAGAATCTTTGCCCAGTCTAGCGGGTAGTTTTGACAAAATGAAAAAAAAAAACTTTCTTATAAAAAAAGTCGAAAAAATCAAAAAAGATGAACATTATTGTGGGCATCTATTTAAAAATTCAGCTGCACAAGAAAATATTTAAGTAAAAATTACAAATTTTACCAAGTGTCGTCTTTTTTTTTAATGAACGAAGCGGCATAAATTTAGTGATGAAGTAATAATGTAATAAATATTAAGGATAAGAAAAAGAAATTCTAACGCTTTACAGATCCCTCAATATACAGTGGTGCATTACTAACTGTGGACTTATGAATGCTGAACCGAGGAAAGATAGTATGCGATTGTTTTTGTGACTATTTTGATTTGATAGGGGACTGATCCAACGTGTTGTGGCCTCAACGAGGTGATAATTTAAATTTAAAAACAATTGTCTCGTTACAAGATCGATGTTTTGTTTGATAGGTTTTGTCTGTTGGTTTTGCTTTAGTTCCACGAGTATTTTTGTTCCTACGTTTTTACTTTGAAACTAGTGCCATAATAGGCTTTAATTTATTGAGAGTTGGAAAATTTATTTTCTTGTTCAAGAGGCGAAAAAATGAATTGAATGAAGGCTTTTTGTTGCAAAGGTGTAGCGAGATTTATGTCCTTAAGTGACTATAGGGATCCATAAGGGTTGTTTGGTTTGTCACTGCTCCCCTACTGCTTTTAAATACTTAAGAAGTACCGAGGTAGTTTTACCATCATCTTATCCCAATTTAGGTATTAGTACTGCCTTTACAACCCTTATTCACGAAGCAGTATAGTAAGCTGACTAAATGGGGTTGCAGTATGCTACGCCTTCTTCAGGTGTGGTGGAGCCCCCCTATTACCAATAGGGATGAACGATGCCGATCGATATCGAGATGGTATCGATACTTTTCTTCCGATACCGATCATTTTGGTATCGATACTCTGCTTTCGATATCAATACTGGCGAGACGAGGAGCGTCATGTTTTGATTCAATACCAATACTAGTTGATATCGATACTTTTGATTCGATTTCGATACCATTCGTTTGATACCGATACTAGTACTCATATCGATCCTTCTTCGGTATCGATCATCCCTAGCTACCAGCTCATACTGGTGGGAAATGGTTTTGTACAAGGACCAAAATGTGACACTGCGCATGCGCTCTCACTGCCTAGAACAAACCTGACCCAGCCAATATGGTTGTTACATGAAGACGTATGAGTTTTAAATGTTATGTGAGGATGAACAAGTTTTGCTTGGCCATTAAGAGCTGCAAAAATTGAAAATTTATTATTTATTATTGAGGTTATAGATTGTATTTAATCTGTTGACACCGTTTACAATGTATATTTTACTATATTACGAGTGGTACACGTAATATTTTCCAAAATATTGTAACGATTTATGTTCTTCGTAACTAATTTATTAACAATTGTTCGCTTGAGTACATACACTGTTCACATTCGCGCACTTACACAATGACAGAATCACAATACACGGTTGTAAGGCGGTAGTCGCACTATTTATAACGCGGCACGGCACGATTTATAACCCGAGAAGCGTCTATATCGGGGCTCCGAATTGAACTGAACTGGGCGGTGCTCGTGGGTCTGTTTTTATACCTGATGCCCGGTCGAGAACGTTCGGGGACGAACGGGGAGGTTCTCGAATGTTGGAGAACTGTCCCTTAGCCTTCCACAGGTCGTTGACCTTGCGATGCCGGCAGCCCATTTGGCCGGCGCCAGTGCGAGCTCGCAACACTGCCCCCTCCTTAGAATTGTTCTGTCCCAGAACAATCTTGGGCATCTGTTCATCACAGGGCTCATGTCGATAGCGGCATTTATCACCATTCTTGCAGCTGCCTTGGCGGTAGAAATAGCAGTCCACAGTCTTCACATCAGTTCTTCCATGAGGATTCCAGGTACACACCCGCACCTCAATCTGGGTCCCTTGAAAAATGAACTCAAACATGTTACGGACTATCCTCCAATCCAATTGGTCCAAGCCACAACCAATCTTGGGTATTGCCAACTTCTTCATTCCCTGCTTAATGAGCAGCTTCTTCAGGGCAAGTAGCGCATCCCAAAGAGTCCTGTAGGTTGGCTTCTGGTGGGAAGACTGTTTTGTCACTAGATACACTATCAGCTGGTTGGCTATCCTCAGTGACAATGCTTTCCCAATGCGTGGACCTTGCCGCTGCAACTGGTCGACATTACCATATTTCTTCTTGAATATTTCGGCAATTCCTCTCGACATTTTGAGGTCGGCAGCTACACAGTGTGCTAGCGCATAATCTTTTCCAACGTCAAAAAGGTTCTCGCGCACTTCGTTGGTGACTCCAAATCTCGCTTTGCTAGTCCCTCCATAGTTCTTCATGAACATGTTGAACTCCAGGGTTGCCGGGTCTTCTATACTTGATGGTGTAGTCACTGTCCTCGACAGGTCTTCCTGCGTCGAACTGCCCACAAATGCTGCCAGCCGATTATGATGTACCACTCGCGGTTTCCCTCTTGGAGTTCTTCGAATCCTGTAGATGACATTGTTGATTCTTTTCATGATTTCGTAGGGTCCTTCCCAATCCTTCTGGAGTTTCGGTGGTAGTCCTCGCTTCCGACGCGGATTGTAGAACCAGACAAGATCGCCTGCTTGGAAACCCACCTCAGTTGCCTTTATGTCGTATCGAGTCTTCATCCGGTCACTGGCTATTCGGTCCATTGGGCTTCCCACATTGTACTGCAGCATCTTTGCCCTCGGTTTCACAGTTGGTCCCTGCCCGGCATTGCATAGCAAACACTTCTTACACCAATCTTTGACAGATTGTTTGCTATCTACCCAGTAAAAACGCTCTCTAACCTTCTGTAGCGTTTTCGTGATGCCAAAATGTCCTCCTGATGTTCCATCATGGAGATGCTCCAAAACCAAGGGAACCAACTTTTGTGGAACAATGATCTGCGTCCTTCTCTCAGTACCATCATTACTCTCCAGGCGACGTTTCAGGATTCCTCCTTCCAGAATGATAGAGTTCCACTGCGCCCAATAGGTTTTTATAGTTGGACTACGATGTCTAATTTCTGGCCAACTGGGTCTCCTGTTGGTTCTCTTCCAATCCAGAAGATCCCTTAGCTCCTGGTCTTCTGCTTGCCGCTCCTGCAAGTGCTCTGGCTGCCACTCACCCAGGATAATTCTCGTCCTCCGTAGGTGTTCTTCTTGCTGGTCCGATCTTGAGCTGTGGCCGCAGTTGTCCAGAATAGGTCTCCTCTTCTTGCCCGTCTTGTAACTGTGAAAGGACTCCCCCAATTGCCAGCATCTGAGTTGTCGTTTGAGGTCCTCCCAATCGGGCTCTTGCATCAAACGCCTTAGTACCCTCTCCACGATGTCCTCTTCTTCTTCCACTACCTGTCTCAGACGTGCTCCGCTCCGGTGAGAGGCTTGCTTCGCAGCCTCAAATTCCAAAGCATGCGCCAGGGCATCGCACAAGGTCTTTGGGCGTGCGAGTCTCAATGCTTGCTGAGTTTCACTGTCCCTGATTCCATCTACGAAAGTGTGGACAGCGAGCTGCTCCAAAAAGTCATCAGGCGCTGTAGGGTAAGCCAGTCTCACCAGTCTTGCAATGTCCGCTTCAAATTCCTGTAGCGTCTCGGTGGCCCTCTGGTTCCTGTCGTTTATCTGCACACGGTAGACTTGTTGTAGATGAGCATCTCCGTATCTCATATCCAACCTTGCTGTCAGCAATTCATAATTGTTCTGATGGCCAGCCGGTATTGTCTATTAGAGCTGTTGCTTTGTCATGTTCGAGCCATCCATTTGCAACAGCTGCGGCTTCAAACTGTCTCTTGTATGTTGACCACGGCACCTTCCCATCAAATGTAGGTGGCTTAATTTTATTTCCTCGGGTTCCGATAAACTGCTCTTCATTGCCACTGTTGAAGCTGGCTTCTGCTGGTATATCCATGTGCCTCAACTTTCCTTGAATGGTTCTCTCTAGTGCCAGAACCTCATTTTTGACTCCATCTCGAATTTTCTTTTCAATTTCGTCTCTAACCTGAGAGATCTTATCATCAAATGCAGAGACCCTATCATCAACTGTAGAGATCTTATCATCTACTGCAGAGATCTTATTGTCAACTGTGTTGATCTTATCGTCAACTGTGTTGGACAATGAATTCAAATTGTCCTCCAGTCTGACTACATCAGTTTTTATGTGGGCAACATCACTCACTATTTTATCCATATGACTCACTAAATTCTCTTCCAGTTTTCTGGTGTTCTCTTCGATTCTTTTAGAATTCTCTTCCATTTTTCTTGAGTTTTCTTCGAACAGTTGTCTAGAATTCTCTTCCATTTTTCGTGAGTTTTCTTCAAGCAGTTGTCTAGAATTCTCTTCCATTTTTCGTGAGTTTTCTTCAAGCAGTTGTCTAGAATTATCTTCCATTCTTTCCATTTTCCTGGTGAGACTGGTGAGATCATCCACAAAGTCAAAGTTGTCTGGGTCATGACCTTCTTCAACCAAGTTCTCCTTAAGTCGTAGGCGTAGATCTGCTTTTGTTCCACCGGTAGGTAAGCCGCGCTCTTCCAGCTCTTCCTTCAGCTGTTTAACTTTCAAATCGGTCAACTTCATTTTGTTCGTTTTTAAGAGTTCAAACGCGCAGTAACACACTAAAGTCACTATAACACTTTATAACTACTGTAAAACACTGTAACACTTTAACACTAACTATTGTCCAACACTATAACACTAATTTGTAATCCCACTTCTGACACCAATTGTAACGATTTATGTTCTTCGTAAATAATTTATTAACAATTGTTCGCTTGAGTACATACACTGTTCACATTCGCGCACTTACACAATGACAGAATCACAATACACGGTTGTAAGGCGGTAGTCGCACTATTTATAACGCGGCACGGCACGATTTATAACCCGAGAAGCGTCTATATCGGGGCTCCGAATTGAACTGAACTGGGCGGTGCTCGTGGGTCTGTTTTTATACCTGATGCCCGGTCGAGAACGTTCGGGGACGAACGGGGAGGTTCTCGAATGTTGGCGAACGGTCCCTTAGCCTTCCACAGGTCGTTGACCTTGCGATGCCGGCAGCCCATTTGGCCGGCGCCGGTGCGAGCTCGCAACAATATGATGAAAGGACAACAAAATCGTGTGACTAGGACACCGCACACTTAAAACAATTCAATTCTCCAACAACTCAGCTCTTAATGGTAAATTCCCCCTCTTAACAATATAAAACTCACTCATCTTCCTTCTGCCTGGGCCTCTCAGTGTTCTTCTTTATTTCCATCACCTTTCGCAGAGGTCACAACAAGTTGGACGCGCATTACAGCGTTGACACGAAAAAAAGTTGATACTTGTTGGAGCTTTGTACATTGCTTGTATCGTTTCAGGCCAAAGTGGGGGTCGTTGTTTACGTTTGACATTTCGTGTAAATAAAATTTTGTTTTTCCTTGAAATTCAATGTGATGGATGCAACAAGCTTCAACTTTACCCTCCCCAAGTTGGCTTGAGGCTGGGTCCATAACCTGTACAACATTCTAAAAAAAAAACCCAAATTTGATTTAGTAGTACCTACATACCCAATGTCAGCTATAGCGCGTTACGAAGTGCAATCCCGTATAATTAGACTTTAATTAAGTACAAAATTGTTTTCTTTGAGAGACTAATTTATTTTTGTCGTATCGGTTGATGTTGTAATTGTAATTTTTTGTTCGTCACTATTTTTAATAAGTGGGACGATCGGTATTTACGGGGTTTTTTCAAATTGAGGTGTAAAAGGCGCTAAGTGTTGACAACTTGAATCACCCTTTTTTCTGTTGATTAATTTTCGGCACTTTTTCCGTCCATTTGAGTCTTAGATGCGAATCAATTCGATTTGAAAATCACCCAAAACTTATTTGTGTGAATTGTGTGGCTCTCACCACCCGTAATTGTGTGGCTGATTCGTTGACGACCCCTGCTGGTGTAATAAAATCATTAATTTATCGTTTTTTTAAACACAACTTGCCAATTTAATTTTGAAATTGTTGAACGCGAACTTTCTTCTCCGTATTGGTGGTGGGTTGGTGTGTTGTGATCATGTTGTTCGCTTAGCCCTCTTACTCACACCCTTTGAACGGTGATCTTTTCGTTTCGTACAGTATTTATTTTATTTTATTCGTTTGAATTTATTTTCGTTTGTAAAAAAGATGAATATTCAAAAGAGATTTCCCCCAATTAAATTATTAAATTAGTTCGCTATTAGTTCGAATTTTTATTGAGATTAGTGCGTTTTAGTTTGTGATCTCAAGGTACGATTTCCTACATTAGATTGAATCTTGTTTTATGTTTCGATGTGAAAAAAAGAAAAAGTTGTAAGATGATTTCGTTCTTGGTTTTTTTACCATTGAAGACTGAAGATATAATTTAATTTTATAATTAAGGTTTTTCGTTGTATTCCGTTTAGACGTTTCGTTAGAAATATCCCCCCCGAAGGAATATATTACAGTTCACAGATCGACAGTTAGAGAACAGTATTGCTCCTGAAAAAAAAAAGAAAAGAAATGAAATAGTTAAAACTTTTTTTTTGTCACGTTATCATTTTCTAACGAATTTTTCTCGAACAAAACTCGACTGTCCATATAAACTGCAAAAACAAAAATATAATTTAGTTAAAATCAAAGCAGGATAATTATTATAATAATCAAAGCAATAATTTAGAAAAGGGAAATTTAGGCTTTTATGCTTTAAATGCGAAATAATAGCGACAACTTTTAATCTGTGAACTAGTTAATATATAATAGGTGTTGCGTTATGCGAGGCCATTATCATATTTTCGCGCATTTTCGTAGTCTGAAGTTGATTTGTCACGTCCACTTTTCACATAGCTTGCTCATTATTTTTAACGCAAGAAGTAGCGTTGTTTAGTTTGAACAAAAAAAATTACTTCTTTTTTGTTTCAAAAAGAAAGGAAAAAAAAGAAGTTAGCTCGATTAGTTCAGTACTTCATTTTCATCGTAAACGATGATAATGGCTCAAGTTGTATAAAAACCGAAAAAAAATAAGAAGTTTGTCAGCGATGAAGATCACAGATCATCTTTTTTCTACCACATGAAGTAAACAATATTATATTGTGTATATTACTTATGTATTTCTTTAAATTAAGTAATGGAGTAGGAAAATATATTCTAAAAATGGTGCATTTGTTACGATTTTTCTTTCATGTATGGGCGAATTTTTCAGGAAGACTTATTGGAGAATAGTTGTATCACAAAGTTGATGTACCTACTAGATGATGTATATAGCATGACATTTATCGTTAAAAATGAGACAAATACCCACAATCACATAAAAAATGTGTCCATTTGTATCATAAAGAGAAAAATTGTGTCATAGATCGATCAATTCATTGACTCTATTCCTTCTTTTTCAAGATTTCTTCGAAGTCGATTTTTAAGAACGGCCGTTCTGAAGTAGAAAATTTGTCTAATGTTCTTTTTCTCGCATTGGCAATTCGCAGGCCTATTTATTAAAAGAAAAAGCTTTTTTTTTTTTGTTTCGTTGTGAAATAACGAAAGTTTTGACTTGTTCTAAGTCGAGTCATGACAAATAAAGTTAAGTTTAATAAATTAAACGAAATCAACGTTGCTGATCAACTATTTCCCCGAGCTCTCCTGAAACTATCAGGTCATCTTTAAGGTGATCTACCTATTAGTGAAAGAACAACCCGATATTCCGAATTCCATTCTATATTCTAGGTTGGTTCGTGTTGAGTGGTTCTATAGGCGAATTCGTCGCTCGTTTGAGGATTTTGAGTGAAGACAGGATCCAAAATGGTTCCAGTCATTTGAGACCATGTTTGAGCGGTTTGCTAAACTAATCGTAGTCATGATTATTGATTGCTTCAGGTAATTGACCTAAATATTCTCCTACGTTGGAAAAAATTTGCATTTAAAAAAAATTATTCAACATGTACCTAAGCAGTTTTGAACCTAAACATTTTTTCACGTAAAACTACATTTTTTCTTCACATTTCTACACTAAACGGCAATATTTCTGACTCCATTTCAAGTTTAGTCTGAATCTTGACACTGAAAAATGTTGAAACCCCTTGTTTCAGATCATCAAACTTTTCTTTGTTGAAAAAGGTACGTTTCCAATGCGTGAGGCGGTTATATAGGCAGTATATCAATAAATTTTTGATTCACTACCATCGTTTAGCTACGGAAGTCTAGTTTAGCCAGTTCAGATTAAACATGAGTCTTGAACTCAGTAAGTTTTGAGGTAAAATGCATTAAATCGATCAAGTATAAGTGATTTCGCCTCTTGTTTTCCTTTTGTCAAAATCCATACCACTTATATTAAATTTGATCAACAAAATAAGAACCATTATTTCAACAATCTCAGATAGTTTTTCTTGTGAAAGTAGGCGCAGAGTGATGCCCTAACACCCTTAGGAAGGACTAACAGTTGTCCATATTAGGTACACACAAGGCCTACATTATTTCTGGAAGAATGAATAGAAAATACCTAGTGTTACACTACCAGTACAGTAATGGCGTTGGTAAGTAAGACAGTCAAAATTATTGTGAAATGATAGTTGAAAAGATAAAAATGGTTAGAAATGTGGTCTATATATACCTACTAAGGTTCTCGCTGATGATGGCCAAAATCGATTTAATATTGTTCGTTTGTTTTTGTGAAAATACTATACTATTTATAACCATTTCTATCTGTCAAATCTAATGGATTTCGTGTCAATCTATTCATGAAGTTGAACCTACAATCAAAATTTGGACCAAATAAATTGGTAAATTTAACATTTTTTGAAAACGCTGCAAATTCTTACACGGGTTGGTTATTCCTCGGACCAGGCGCATGTGGATTCATTGCTTCAACATGGGGAAAATGGGAGCAGTGGGTGTGGCGGGTCCCAGGACCAATTCCAATCGATTCAGGGTCCAAAATTTAGTGGAAAATTATACCCCACACGCCTAGGTAGCAGAAATCTTGAAAATACATATACAAAATGAGTAGATAGATACCCATTTTTACCCATAACTTCTTCCGGTGGCTTCCAATCATTTTGGGACCCATTTCAATCGATTTAGGGTCCAAAATTTAGTGAAAAATAATACCCCACACGCCTAGGTACTAAAAATCTCGAAAATACACATTCGAAATGGGTAGATAGATACCCATTTTTTACCCACAGCCTCATCCAGAGGGCACCAATCGTTTCGGGACCCGTCTCATTGGATTCAGCGTCCAAAATTTAGTGTAAAATCATACCCCACACGCCTAGGTACCAGAAATCTCGAAAACACATATTCAAAATGGGGACTAGATACCCATAACTTCCTCCAGTGGGTGCCAATCGTTCTGGGACCATTTTCATTGGATTCAACGTCCAGAATTTAGTGGAGAATGATACCCCACACACCTAGATTGAAGAAAATCTCAAAAATCTATTCTTTGAAATACACATTTTGCGACCCACCATTTTATCCCACCCAACTTTGGTCCGATCGGGTTTAAAAGTTTCGAGGACCAGAATTTAGTGGAAAATTATACCACACACCTAGAACGCCAAAAATCTTGAAAATCCATTTTCATAAATACACATTTTGATCCCCACATTTTGATTTTTGACTACCCCGCCCAACTTTGGTCCGATTGGGCTGACCAACTTGAGCCATGAACCAAAATTTCAGATTTTTAGAAAATTTTCTACTACCAAAGTCGGCGTGTACACGTGTACCTTGAAACGTCCAGAAAAAATTTTTGGGGCGAATCGGAGAGATTGAATTTTTGCATGAAAACAGGTTGATTATTAAAGGAATAACCAACCAACACATTGGTGAGTAGGTACCTAGGTAAGTATCAATATTACTCTTATAGTGAACGCAAGTTGGGCTTGTTGCGCTGTGAATCTTCTAATAATGGAATGGATCATGGAATATATAAGTTCAATGATATATAATGTGCCGTTTATTTATATACAGTTCATGTAGGTACGGTCTAAGCGAAAGTAGCCGCGCGCCTTGACCCAGCTAACTGAGTATCGATTAGTGGTGACGTCACGTTCTGGCTCAACCTGCCGCTCGCCGCCTTGCTTCGATTTTCTCGTAGGGAATTTTTGTGCTCTCTCGCCCTCAAAACGGGGAAATTTTCTCCACTTGGCCTTCCGGGTCGGCCCAACCTGCCTCCTTGTTCTTGTTCCTTGTGGTGCGCCTGGGTCGACTTTAGTGTCCCTTTATTATTGGCCGATTTGGTTTTTCCTCCGTTTCATTTTCACCCCCTCGTCTCGGCCAAAGTTTTTCCTTCACAATCCACCGTTATCCAGTCGCAAAACGATCTCGTGTAAATGAATTCGTGAAAAACAAACGGTCGTCGGGCTGGATTTTCCGGAGCCTTCGGCTTCCCCCGCGTATCTCCGAGTGTTGAAACTTTTGTGATATTTTCCAAACGAGTGTTATCTCCTGGGCAATACGATCGTCGCTTTGTGCCCCATCGACCAACTTCTGGCTATGTGACGACCGAACGAATTTCGTGGTGAGCCTCATTTTCCGGATAGTTTTTCATAAGATCGAATGCTCGTGCAAATATAGCAGAGGTTAATCCGTTCTTTGGTTTAAATTATTTTAAGACCTCTGCTGAGTGGTGCCTCCCCCCGACTCTATCTTATTGCGTCTCATAGGTTGAGGTTCCCGTTATTTCAAATAAGATTCATCCAGACCTTTGTTTTAGCTCTTCAACGAAACTTATCATACCGTGTTTTACTTCTTTTCATTCCTAAGCTTATTTTCTACTCCGAATTTCTCTCCCAAGTTGGTTTTTCCTTATGCATTTACTTATACGCTCGACGGAGCTCAGAAAACCATTACGACACGAGTTATTGTGGTAATGACTTTCGATTAATGCCTAAAAATCGTGATGCAATGTTTTCCAACGCTCTCAGCCCGTTCTTTTCCCACACGCAATATCCATGTAGTTTCGATATCGCCAAACCAACAGGAAAATCCCATCCAACGAGCTAAGTAGGTCTCTCAAGTTGACATCCGCCCTAGAAATTCGTAGTTTTTGGACCACTTTCTCATCAGGGCTGTCAGCCTGAACCAAATCACATTAGTCAGGCTGATCTAGTTAGCTATGCTAGTGAAAGTCCATCTTCAGCTTCCATCGCTGTGGTGGTCTTGGTGGCCTGAGGCGGGGGAAGGGCACCCCCTAGGTCTCCCAAAATTTCATAAATTCTTGATGAACTTTCACTTTGTAACGAACCTCACGAAAATCATCACACCCGAACCTCGATGGCTTACATAAGTTCAGGTTCAGGTGTTGCGTAATTTGACGTCTCCTACTAGACATTTCGTGCCCTAATTCCGCTCGTAGTCACGATATCGTTGATTTATTCTTCGCTTTTTGAATGAATATCGTCTTTTGCGTAAGAGGATCCACTGAATCCGTTTTCACTGCGGACTGATATAAGGTCAACGCGTTAGTTGATGACATAGATAAGAGCCGGACAGGTAGATAAGTAGTTGGATACCTTCTCAACTTCGTGTTTTCGTTTTCTATTTCAAACAGCTCGTTAATCGGCCCAAGTTGGAGAACCAGTTTTGCTGATTTTGATGTTAGTATATTCATTCTATCCAGTTAGAGAGTTTAGGATGGGTGTGAGTAGCCAGAAATTGAGCAAAAGTTGAGTACTTACTTCAAACAAAGATTTCAAAGGGTTATTCCTCAGACCAGGCGTATGAAGACTTATTTCTTCATTCAAATCGATTCAGGGTCCAAAATTTAGTGGAAAATGATACCCCACACGCCCAAGTCCCAGAAATCTTGAAAACAAACATTTGAAATGGGTAGATAGGCACCCATTGTGACCCATAGCCTCATCCAGAGGTCACCAATCTTTCCGAGACCCGTTTCATTGGATTCAGCGTCCAAAAGTTAGTGGAAAATCATACCCCACACACCTAGGTACCAGAAATCTCGAAAACACATATTCAAAATAGATATTAGATACCCATTTTGACCCATAACTTCATCCAGTGCATGCCAATCGTTCTGGGACCATTTTAGTTGGATTCAGCGTCCAGAATTTAGTGGGAAATGATACCCCACACACCTAGATTGCAGAAAATCTCAAAAATCCATTCTTTGAAATACACATTTTGAGACCCACCATTTTATCCCACCCAAATTTGGTCCGATCGGGTTGAAAAGTTTCGAGGACTACTACCGCCGGAAACGGGTCCCTGAACAACATTTCAGATTTTTAGAAAATTGTCTACTACCAAAGTCGGCGTGGACGGTGGATGGACATTTTCTAAAATTTCCAACCTGAAATTCAGATTTATAGGCTACAGTTGACCAATGAATATTTTCAGCCCAACCGTCCCAAGCCCATGTTTTCAAAGTTTGTCTATAAATTTCATACTCTGAGATCTTCATTAGATGGCTTTCGATCCGGCTTATACGCTTTTCCACGTTGACGAAATTCACCAAAAATAATTATTTTAATTAACTATTGTGGAATGATTTGTTGCGTTTTTATTGCCCGTCATCCCGTTAGCTGAGTAACTGAGTAAAGCAACTTCTGAAATTCCGCCAAACTCAATTATTTTATTTTTTATGTACTTGATTGAGTTGGAATCCTGAAATTTTGCACTCCAGTCTCAGTTTTTTGAAGTTTGGCACTTTTTATTTATTTATTTTTTATCAACTTATTAGGACTTCAGTTATTCTGTTTCAGATAAAAATTCGAAAAAGTGAAACAATTTTAAGGCTCTTTAAACAAAAATACTGACTATAAAAATAAAATAAAATGAAATACAGAATGCATCAAGGGGAGTTCGGGATCCTGAAACCAAGGAAATCGCCCTTCTTTGTGGCATTGATCATAATTATTCAAGATTTTGAAGGAAATTCGTTGAGATAATTTGTTGTGAGATTTTTTGGATGGTACTGGACCGCAGTATTTTGTCCTGGCTAAAAACGATTGATCCTTTGATTCCTATAGTTACATGAATTTCTCAACTTGGCTTCACAAAGTGACGGCAAACAAATGAGGCAAGTTGGCTTCTCATAAAATTTTCAGCTCTCATCCTCGTACGTAGGATAATCTGTTGTCATGTTAATGACTACCATTACGGACTACCGTGGTCATTCAGCTAGTTTTTAGCACTCTTAGGTACTCTCAAGACACTCAAAAATGGCACTACAGATCGTTTTTCGACGCTGTATAATTTTGGCCTTCAGTTTAGAATTGATCCGCCTGAGCACTAAGTTCATTTGAAGGTCAAAACGCATCGAGCGCATCTTGTGTTCCTGGCACGAGAACAAGTAGGCGGCCATCCGAAACAAACAAATGCAAAACTCAACTAAGCATAATGATTCACAAGAGGATTCAATCATCCGAGAGCTCGGCCGGGCCCGAAGGTTATTTTATTGGAATAAATACGAGTTCAGGAAGAATCCGCCTGTCAACAGATGGCTTTTCCGATCCCGGTCAGACCTTGTTCGGATAAGAGGCCATTTGTTTCGCTACACGATTGACTAATTTCGAACAGATCCACAATGGAATTGAAGGAAATTTCTCTTTAACGGTCTCTCCAACAAAATCCCCATTTTTTCGGGGGAAACCCTAGTTCTACAAGACTCTGTTGTAAATTTAGATGAATTCGCTGCTGAAAGCAAGCGGAAGATAGTTCATAACGACTGAATGGAATAATTTATTGCTCGGGGAAAAAAGTGACACAGAAAAGCCATTCTGCGCAGGGGTCCACGACATTGACCAACACCGCTATTTCTGTCCTATGCCCTTTTCCCTCTCGTACGCCCACGGCAGACTTGAATCTGGGGAATGCAAATTTTTCGAAGTGAATCATCTCGTACGGAGGTACGCTCCTATAGAGACAGCCGCTTGGGAATAAATTACGCCAGACGAGAGAAAGAGGCGATTTATTTGGTGAATACATTTTGAAAATCCGGTTCATGAAAGCGGAAATTGTTTTTTTCTTCTAAAAAACCAGGCTAGAAATGATATTAATGTGTCAGAATGCAGTAGTGAGCCAGGTACAGGAAGTCTATTATCACTTTTAGCTTGTCATGCCAAAGCCCTCGTGATATGCACTTGATAAGTCTTCAACGCGCAAAATACAGAAATTTATCATGGATTTGATAATAATTGAGTGTTGAAACTCGAGAGAAGAGAAGAAAATTTTCCTCGTAAAGATTTTTTTTTTCACACGATATCACCCGTTCTCTGAACGAAACTATCAGATCGCAACTGTGACTGGGTGCGCGTTTGTTAGTCCAGGTAGCTTCGAGCAGACGAGAGACAATAGGTGGCAAACGACGAACGGCGATTTAGTGGAACGTCTCTTTTTCCCTTATGTGGAGAGAACGCAAGGTCAGAAGATGAGGACTGTTGTTTTCGCAATATTTCAAGCAGAACTCTGTTCGTTTTATTCAGAATCGGGTGAACGCTCGCGGATCCTCTTTTTGAACGTCGTCGTTGTGCACTGAATCGCTAACTGAGGGAGGCTAATTAGAGGTCGTTGTCGCAGAGTGACTTTGCTCGGAGATGGGTTTAGACGTATCTTCCGTCATTTTGGACTCACCATAATCCCCATCCTGTCGGTCACTGACACTTACTGATCATAGCCAAGCAAGAGGCTATTTTAATGTGATAATCTTGGCGGGTCTATTGGGCCGAAATGGTCTTACCAGCGTACATTGAATGAGAACTCCATTTTCCAAGAGGTTGGAGAGGATTCCGTTTCAGGAACTGTCTTGTTGACTGCATCAGGGCGAGGAGTCCTTCATACCCAGGAGGTTTTGCTCATTTGGCAGGGCATACGCTTTGCAGGCAGCATACGGCAGTCTCTAAATGGCCTGTATTCCATGGACATGGACGTTAGGATACAGAGGTCCTTTCTTTTTAGTGTTGGAAACTCCTTTGATTGCCCGAGGCCTCGGCATATGATGGGATTCTCCCCATGAGCTAACCTGTTGCTTTAGGAAGCATTTATTGGTGCCCATCAGCACTTTCTTGGCAGATCGGCGTCCTCATCCCTTTGGATTCCCTAAAGACCCGGTGTCTTGACACAGTGTCACCCTGTTGTTCTCCACAGTATTTTCTAGGAATTAATGACATTCCCAGCCAGTTTGGAGTTGAAGGCATGAATATCCTTAAGTGCTGCCTGTATGTCAAAAAGTAGGCTAATTCTGGTGCCATTGGTTCCCAAAACTCAAATCCAGAGAGCTGTGAAACCTGGATTGTTGCGACAATCAATATAATCTCTCTATGTTCTGCTACTCGCCTCTGAGAGTCCGTGATATTTGTAGGTGCCCATCAGCACTTTCTTGGTAGATCGGCGTCCTCATCCCTTTGGATTCCCTAAAGACCCGGTGTCTTCACACAGTGTCACCTTGTCGTCTACAGTATTTTCAAGTAATTAATGACATTCCCAAGCCAGTTTGGAGCTAAAGTGCCTGTATGTCAAAAAGTTGGCAAATTCTGGTGCCATTGATGTTCCCAAAACTCAAAGCCAGAGAGCTGTGAAACCTGGATTGTTGCGACAATCAATATAATCTCTCTGTGATCTGCTACTCGCCTCTGGGTGGCCTTGATATTTCTACAAGCTTATCTAATTGACGATTGACTGGATTTTTCTTAATCCAGCGAGATCGATGGCTGTATGCTCGATGCCTGCTTCCTTACTCCTGGCAATGGCGCCTGGACTGCAGCGGTTTCAGGCTACTAATCCTCAGTATGAATGCATTCAGCCCCAAAAGAAAAAGACATCTGAGAGACCATAGGTTGCCTAAATCATCGAATATTCTCACATGTTTTGAAATAAGTAAGAAATGAGTGAATTCAGATGTTTTGGCATGGTTATCGTTGGACTAAATTAATGCAATGAATCTTCCTCGACTGCAGCCAAAGTCTCCAGTTCAGCAGTCGAGCTTATCAACTGGTGTACTTGGCGTAGTGGTGTAGGAAGAAAACCGGAAAAGATCGTGAGTCATACGGTGTACCCTGTTCCTTGACCCATATCTCGTTGTTATTGCGTTTTTACATTGTTTCTCAGAGATTTCGTCGTGCTCGTCGTTATCTTGATTGCCATCTGGAGTTACCACGTGTTATCGTATCAGCCCGGCAACTCCCATTGCTCCCGATTGTAGAAGTTGCTCGTTCAATTAATGCAATAGCGCTGTCGGTAGAATTAATTCGTGTGAAAGATTTAATTTAAATGAAGGATAACATTCAGTTACGTGATTTACGGGTGATGTTGCGGTTGGAATGAAGCCATCTTTCGAGGGAAACCCTAAAAATCGAAAATCTTTTTGTAGTGTGGTTTGAACGGCGTAATGAAGTAGATTCTGGTGTGTCAGAAAATTCCAGACCTGTTCAGTGATTTTCAATGCTTTAGGTCGAAAATTTTATAGAAAAACGCAAGTGTTTTTTTTTTTTTTTTTTTTTTTTTTAAGTCAGGAGTCCATAAGAGGATTGTGGGAAAAGGAGCGAAAATCCGTGACGTCACACCCTCTTATGGTAGAGGTTGTTGAGATCTGTCCTTTTAGGGGAGGTTAACGGTCCCACACTTGTGATTAGGAATAGAAATACTCGTAAACATAGGTAATAATAGTAGTAACTTACTTTCAAATATCTACTCATTTTGCAATTTAGTGAAGAATATTTTTGTTTTGCCCCTATACCAGTCACCTGCGGCTTTCCCCTTTTATAACAACAATTTCAGATAAATTTTCAGCGTTTTTCAGGCATAGATAGCTTGCTGGTTTGAGTGACCTAGGTATTTTCCTTCAAGAAAGTTTATACAAAAGAAACAACTTTTCCCTAATGCTTAGCAATATTTATCTTCATATTAATCAATGCTTTAAATAAATGTTTCATTGTTGAAAAAATATGCAAAATTATGTAATAACCTATTCATTTCTCAGCTGCTTCGATGTCTAATTCGAGACTCGTATTTGCCGATTAGCCTTGACGACAGATTTGGAACTTGTTTGAATACACCGAAATTAATTTATTTCGGTATTTATCTCGAGCTCGGCTGCTCTCCGCCTCGTTTAATGATACTGTGTATACCTTTTTTCTGTCTTATTTTGGCCTCGCTCATAGATGAGAAATTCGTGCCAACGTTGAGGACTTCAACCTTTCGAGCGTGCGGTGGCCAGATTATAATATTTCGGGCGCTGGCTTACTCAAGAGGCTGTTTCTCAAGTGTGCAATCCACTATTCCCTTATTGCCTAGATATTAGAACATTTCGTACGTTGCTTACGCATTTTACGGTCTCTTTCGCTGTTAGCCAATAAAATTTGTCGAGTTTTGTAATTATCTCGCTTGAAATAGCCTGGAGCTTGAACGTGATTGTACTACCGTATTTTTATTGCTTCTCGTTTCGCAAAAGTTTGTATTAGTTCAACAGCATCGTCTGCAGTGTTTTGTCGCCTTGGGATTCTCGACTCTGAGAGATATTATTAGGTGAGGTCGCTCCCGATTCTCAAGGAGGTTTTATCCGTTGACGTGGTGGGCACTTTCTTCCTTTATTTACCTACTCGCCCTTGAGTGGTGTTTCTTCCTCATCGGCGCGCTTTTTTTTTTTTTATTGCGCATTTTCACGAAGAAAATGAGTTGCGGAGGACGTTGAACTGGATTTCTACGTCCGATCCCACCATGTTTTCTGAGAAAACCCGTCTACGTATAAATAGAAAATTTGAGAAGATTGAAAAAAAAAGTTGTTCGATTGTGCCGTAGGTTAATACAAAATGAATAATGATCATTTAGAGATCGAAAATGTTGGAAATCTTGAAAGAGAGTGGCCTACATGGGGGGTTTGACTGGGAAATCATTGAGGTTAGGCTCCATGGAGAGGTCCTTATGTCGTGAGGAATGGTTCTAAAGCCCTTTTTCCCTCCCTCCATGACTATGCTGGGTGCATGCGGCCTTGTTTTTTTTCTTTGGTGCCTCTGTGTTGTGATTATCCTCTTTCATACGGCAGAAAATAATGAAAAATGTCAATAAAATGTCTATCTTAACATAAATGTTCTCTTTGAAATGCTTGCAAATGTAATGAACGCAGCCAAATTGGCCTTCTGTGGCATATCTACATTCCTTTTTGGAGTGTGCGTTTTTTCCTCAATATTCTGTCTTTCTTTGAATTTCATTTCATTGCGTACACATTGGTCATACATACGAAATAGCAAAAATATATGAGACCAGGAACGTATGCTCGTCACATCCTTGATGATCAGCTTCCCTCTCACTATTTTTGAACCACCGCACGAAATTACGGCGGTTTCACGGTCCTCTTTTATTCCAAAAAATCCTTCATCGAACCTTTTTGGTAAAAACCGAGTCGACTTTGGGAGAAGGCTGCGAGGAAAACTTATCAGTTTTTGTAACTTCCTTGATTCTTCTGTGAACGTGGCTCACGTAGTGAGCTGTACCTAAACCTACTTCCTAGTTCGGTTTGCATATCCATCTTGGAATAGCCAAAATATTAAAAATCAAAGGCTAATCACAAAATAATTATCATTCTTATTCAAAAGATATCCATGATATTATTTCTATCATAACAATTTTCTCATCTTAGTCCAAAAGATAACTGGATACATGAATTCTTGATTCGAAATGTAAATAATTGCTTACTGAGAATTATTGTTTAGCGTCTTGATCGTACTTTTCCACACCTTACTCCATTAAAAACTATATTCTGAGTCTCACCGTGTACAATTGGAACCGTGTTTAGAGGTTAAAGGGAGTTTTCATGACAATAACACCCCTAGTAGTGTATTTTTCTTTAATTTCAAAGGTACTGTGGGATTTTCGTAACCCAATTTGATGTTTATCGGTGATTTCATTGGAAAATAACGTATTCGGGAGGGAATTTTGATGACCACTGAGATTAAATTAGAAACATGTCGGTGCGGTTGGGAGCTACGGTGGCCTCCTCTCATTCCGTTTACATCCTTGATTAAACTGTACAGTGGTCAGGGTTAGCTCGTGGTTTCCAAATTAACGTTGATTAGTTATGTACTCACTTAATAAGACAATACGGACCCCTAACGTGTAATTATTGGGCACATTTCGAGCCCATCGAGTCGTGACGCGTCTACTCTTGGTCGGTAACACGAAATCATCTGCCTTCTGCTTTCTCTTGCGGTTGGCCTTCCTTCATAAATTGCTGTTGAAAATGAATGAAAACTCTTGACAAAATGTTACAAGAACGATCATCTATTAGGTACAGAATCGTGTTCGATATTAAGCCATTCACGAATCGAGCGGATTTCCCAAGAGCAGCTGATGAAAGTCCAATGAGATCGTATTCCCACCCTCGAAGCTCGCTCGCGTCCTGATTTGTTTTTCTTTCTCTCTTCAGAATTTCCAATTAAACCACCGTTTTTTTTAGTGTGCGAAAAGAACGCCAGTGTTTGCGAGGCAATTAAAAATACCTCTTTTCAGTATTGCCCGCTATCACGGGTGTGCTCAATATCAGTTTACCACGTTGGAGGGAATGGTATCATTAGTAGTTCTACTAGCTCATGAATGAGCTGTATCAAAGTTCAGCTTAGTAGCAAAACCACGTTGAACTATTCTTTACAACACACTTCAGTGGCCCAAAATTTGACACGCGAAAACAATTCTGATGGGATGTCCGTCAGTTTTTATCGACCATGGTGTTTCTTTGATTCAAAGTACAATTTATTGTTCACTATCACGACTTCATTTGCTCAAGATTTGATCGTGGAATTCTAGCTCCCGGAAATTCTAGTTCGAACTAACGACTATTTAAAATCATTGGGTTTTTCAATAAGGAATGTCTACTTACGACAACTTAATTTGAAATTATTTATTTCTCCTCGGTTTAGGCCAAGAAATACTTTGCATGCTATAAAAATCTGACAAGTCGACATTACGTGAAACACGTATATTTCAATATATTGTGAATAAGTGTCGTGTTCGTGGTTTTTCGGTTGATTCGACCTTGAGCGTACATATCGAATTGAAACCCACTCCATTTTATTGGACATGAAATTGACTGTGTTACGAAGACTTGGCGAGAAACTGGTTTGAACGAGACCATTCGATGTAGATATTTGTGCATATTATATTTATCAATTCTCTGCTCTTGAGCGAGAACCCGTTTTATTGTGAGGTAGGAGAGGATCGAAGAATCGACCAATGCGTTCTTGTTACCAACGGCCACAACGGCGGCGGTAAACAGTAGTTGAGGGAAATAATATTAGTTTTCTACGATGAAAACCATTTATTAGGCAAATTTATTCGTACGAATAATCGACTGAATGCTCATCCTGAACCCATCCCACACTTGTCACCTTGTGAATGAAAAGGAGCGTGAAAATCGTGTCGAAGTTTGTGATAACAATCATTAGTCAAATTCTATGGCAATGCCCCTTCTCATGCTTATTGTTTATACTATGGCTGATGCTATCGATCGTTTATGTTTTCTCTGAGTTATTCAGGCCATTTCGTCTTCAAGAAACTGTCATTTGTTCCTTATTTATGTTATCCGTTTATTACCGACTCTCCTTGAGGTTTTGCATTTTTATAGGGTTATTTAAATTCACAAATCCACATGTCTATTTCCCAAGCTCAGGCTGAAATTAAAAAATAAAGTAAAAATGAAAACAGTACGGTGCGGTGAAACATGATACGGTAATGTGTAATTGCTCAGACCATGATTCGCGAAAAAGCTAAAAATAATGACGGCTTATAATGAAACAGGAAAAAAACCGATTGTTTTCAACCAGGGCCTGAGAGTTGTTCTGAGGCCGGTACCATCTTTGTAGCCCCCAACCTTGAAGTTTATAAGTCGTCGCTCCTTTTGCAGCCTAGGCCCGTAAATCCTTTCCAACGAGGAAACGCGCAAAGTGGCAAAATTCACCAACTCAACGATAATTTGCTTATCACGGAGATACCTTACGTTCTGCCTAGTATCTTACAGTTTCGCTTGATTTCAAAAGCAGAAATCGTCCAGAGATTAGTACATTTGTTTGTCTTTTTTGGCCGCCACGTTTTTGGCAAGTTCGATCTCCTTTGTTCTCCGACTGCCAATGTGATGGTTACATGCTCAAAACTGAGAGCTTTCTTTAGTTTTGACCGTCCTTAACACGTGCCAACCCCCGACTAAGAAGGCTGAGAGTATATAACGGAGAGAATTGCGTTTTGTGAGTCATCGAAGAGATAAACAACTTCACCGAGGGCTTTGTAGCAGTGTTTATTTAGTTTTTATGAGCTTTCGGTCTATTTGATCGTGCTATGGAAGGTTCCACCTTGGCTTTGTAGCGACAAAATAAAATAATCTTGGCCCAGTGCCATTGTGTGCATTGCACTAATGCGCCTAGGTGGCCCTAACTTGGCAGAGGAACTGAAGGTGCTAATTACGAATGCGGTTTTAATCAATTCCACATGAGAAAATTTAGAGTGTGTGAGGCCAGACTAAGTCTACTATTGCATATCGCGTCTGGTAGAAAAGTATTCAAATTCGTAGCCCTCTTCGTGCAGCAAATGCCTGAGAGAAGGATTGATTGGGATTTTCTTTCTTCTCTTGTGTTGTATTTATCCTTATTGAAAATATTGTGTTGTTTTCTTCGTGTGAGAATGAATCGGTTTTTATGAAGGTTGTCAATCCTCTTGATCATTTCGACGTATTGCCGGCGCATCAGAACAAGCAACTCATAAGTCTGAGCGCCACATTTCACTCGTAGATTGGCACACCTTGACTTCTTCCAGCTACATTTTGCACATTGAAGATCTAATGTGAGCCATAAGAAACGTTTTTAAAAACAAAGTGTAATACAAAGTAGCTAGAAGACGTCGAGTGTACCTTCCTGTGAGTGAAATGTGGCGTTCAGACTTGTGAGTAGGGTGAACTCGTGTTCCTTGAGATAATTTTTGGTTTGGGCTTCCTGTAAAGTTCTGACAAGAATATTGGAAACGCTAGATGTTTTTATTGTGACCTAGTTTAATAGCTAAGCCTCCGAATACGTTTCAGATTTGTCATAAAACATAAAAACTCTTATTTTTAATCGATGTTTTCAAATAGCTTTTTTGTCCCATCATATAAGACCAGTTTTGTACCTTGGGACAGGGTTGTAAACCTTGTCATAGAAATTCAAATTTAATGAAAAAGCTAACAAAATTATCAAGTCGTGTGATAGACAATTTTTTTTAAGCGAAGTGGCAACGATGATTTTGAGACTTCGGCATTGTTCCTCTTTACCCCCTATTTTAAGCGAGGCAACTGAAAATAAAGTTTAAAATTTCCACCATGAATAAAAGGAGGATTACCTCAGTATTCACTATAATGCCGTGTCCCAAAGTACACAAATTGGAATGTCCTAAGGTACTCCGGCCACTTTTAAAAAAAAGTTTAGTTCATCCTAATGGGATCCTATGGTTGCTAGTCGAATTAGCGAAACGTCGAATTATTAAGTGGAGAGGAGTGAAGACCTTTATAAATAAAAACCCATTGTTATACGAAGAGCACTATGGAAGCTCAAACCAAATCCACAAAAGGTTATTTTCTATCGGTTGAGTATAGTGTTACGTTCCTGCCTTGACTGAAGCAAGAGGACCTAAGATTCGGCAGCCTTTTTGCATTTTATCGGTCAAAAACAAGCCATGTGCACCTCATTTTATTATTTGAGGCAACATTCTGTTACCTCGGTCTTTTATCCGGCAGCAGGTGGCCCCTTTTACTGTTATTCCGGAAATTTTAAGGCTGATGGGCTTGTGTTTAGGCGGCTGCACCGTCAGAAGGCCGTTTTAAAGCAGGTGGAAGGAGCGCCGCATGATACTCAGGTTCCTTGTTACGAACGCTGTGGACTTTCGGGGCGCTATTTCATTTTGGTCAATGCCCGCAGTATTTTTGTTCATGATGGCGAATTCGTGGTTCCAGCCCGTAGTCGTTGAGGCGCCCATTCCGACACCTCGGTTGCCTTTTATGGCGTTGAGGAAGGGAAAAAAGACCCCGGGGCCGCTTCATGTTAACAACTAACTGTATCACGAGAGTCATCCACCGTGACCTGCGTGTCGGAGCTGAGGGCCTGGCAGGCTTGGCTGTGCATTTCAAATTATCCATGTGTTAGAATGAATTCGTCCCTCGGTTGGTGTAGCACTTTCTTGGTAAATATAAAACCCCGCCGGGAAATCGAGGGTTTCTACGATCTTATTCATCCCCTACTCCCTCATTTTGGTTTATCATCCCTTAAATAACCAACCTGTGTAATCATGAAAGAGGTCAATCTCTCCGGTCGGCCCCAAAATTTGACAGTATTTATTTATTTATTTAAGTAACACGGACTTGACAGCCCAATATAATAATAAAGATAATATAATAATAATATAGTGAATATTTACAATATTCACTATAATAATAATATTATAATAATGATATTTAACAAGCAGCTCGTGATAGCAACAACAGACAGAAAACACAGTAAATAACAATCTCATTGACCAAGAGGCTCAGCCATAAATCGTTTCAATTTTGCCAAAGAGGAATTGAAAATGTCCAAATTGAGGCGGTTTCACTCATCCTGGCAGCGATTTAAAGCAGACAGTATACATTTTTCATGATATCTAGATCAACAAGCCAAACCGCCCGTCAGCCATTCACGCTGTTTTGATAGTAAATTATAATTTCTGAATTCTGAAATTTTGGTCAGAGACCTCTTTTCGGCTGTATGCTGGCCATCTAAACTTTTCAGCCCGATCGGATCAAATTTGGGGAGAACATAGGTAGAAAATATGTATTTTGAAACGCGATTTTCGGGAACTATGCATGTGGGGTATCATTTTCCTACTATATTTTGGGTCCCGGGGTGATTTGAGCCCACCGGAGATGGATATGGTTCAAAATGGATATCGTGTGGGGTATCATTTTTCACTATATTGGACGCCGAATCGATTCAATGAGTCTGGGACTCTTCACATCCCATATTATTGCTCTTAGGAGTAATAAACCATTGTGGAAGAATTTCCATCGTTTCAATGTGGGCTCATTCCTCAATCTTCATCTTGAAAAACAATTCTAGGCTGTTATTTTTTGTTTATATTGACTGTGAATTCAAATAGAAATATTCGTAACAATTAACTTGCGTAAAAAATTAACGCAACTGGTGCACGGTATTGTTTAACGTAGACGGGAGTTGAGACACCTAATGAAAACATCGGTGTCACACGGGCGCCAGATGGAGTTCGACATTCCAAAGCGGTCACGTGATGGAATCTGGTAATGTTGAGAGGACTAATGCTGAGTATTTCGAAGCTTATTTTTTCCATCCTTTGCGAGGGTTGGAGAAGACAGTCGGTACTGAAAGTAATTAGCCGCTTATTTGGGCACAGCGTGACTACAGACTGTTACTGTTTGAAGGGCCCACTTGATGACAATGAGGTTCGTGAGAAAGATGACAGCCCAGAAAGTTGATTGGAATTGAATGTTTTTCACAGTTCAAAAAGAACGTCACGATGAATTTGACGAAAGAGCAATTGCAACCAGTTGAAAAGAATGGAATAAGCAACACAAATCTAACGAGGAAATGAAAATTAACTATTTTCTGGCTTTTTATCTGTATTTTTTAGAAATGTACCTAAGTCCTCTCCGTTCACACTTGAAAATTCGTTACGAATTTGAATTCGCGATTGCCTATTCACTTTTTCTACATTGTACGAGCATTCGGAAAATAGCTAGACTTACAAGCAATTTGTGAATGTTCGTATACTTCCCTGTTAGCGAGCAAGTCGTTTTGTTCGCTGTTGACTGTCTCCCGAGTGTCAAACACAGGATGTTGAATCGTTGACAGCATTCGCCGCTGTGGAAAATGATGGCGTAGATGGAATTAAAATAATAAAGACGTCCCAGGACGGATTACACTTGCAATCTAGATGGGTATTGATCCGTCAACCACTCCATTGCGCATTCCATCGGAGCCCGAGCAAAATGTTATTTTTATTATGAACCGAGAATGAATAAAACGTGTGTATGACACTTGAGTGCATACCATCTCACAGGCACAGATAAGTAAAAAATGTGTCGTTTCATTGGTACATGGTGCTCTTCGTAGCTTTTCTGACGTTGTAACGTCACGTCCTGCTCGTTTTGGATTGAGGTTTTAATTTTGGTTATGTACATCGACGCCTAAAACCCTCCATTCGACAAATGAGTTGTTATTCGGCACACGAACGATCAATTAATACCTTGAATGATCGACAATAAAGCCCCTGCTGTGAGTTAATACTTGACTTTCGGAATTAAGTCATAGTAATAAGTTACCCGAGTTTACGCGTTTTTGTCTGTCAAGCCGTACAAGAACAACTACTGCAATATAATCAGTCATTCAACATAAATGATTATTATTTTCTTAAATGTTACCGCATTACAAACGAAGCATTAGAAAGTAACACAATTGTGGGTTTTTGGGTCAACTTTTCAATAAAAAATGTATTCCTATAAGATGTTAGGGGCGGCAGTATCTTACGTGTTTAGGAGCAGTGGAATGGGGGTCTTATGAAGGTGCTGATCTGTACAAATTGTATCATGTATAAGACAGAGCGCAAACCAGAGAGCCGCTCCCTTCTTACATTGGAAGAGGCTGGGCCCTCTGAGGTCAGATCATCTCCGTCATCCCCTCCCTCACTCGCCGACTGGTTGTAATTATGGATTATAAACTTACAATAGGAATAAATTACTGAATCAAAATAGAAATTACCGTCATTTACATAGGTATTCCATGTCGAATTGAGAATTTTCCAATATAAGCACCTTTAGCAACTAAAAAGGAAGCGGGAGTTGCCGAATTGACAAGTTTTTAAGGCCATTAAAGATTTTAATTTGAAATGACTTTGCTGAAACAAAATGAAAGAATACATACCGTATTTTAACAAATTAAGGCTAATATCGAAATCACAAATGCACAATGAACGAAGAAAACTTCATGAATATGTCATGAAAAATTATACTTTTGTTTAGGAACAAATTCATCGAAGGGGGTTCTCAGCAGTTGAATTAGTTAGATGTACGAACATATCCAATTTTTGCTGTCTACAGATGAGAATGGTGGTGCTGCTGCGAGCAATCACGGCAGATACGATCCTGCAAAGATTTACTGAGAATGTTCCAGGTGAAAATTTTCATATTGGTTTGGAAAAAATCTCAATCCGATTTGAAAACGCTATGTAAAAACGTCAATAGTAGACTTGGGTAGAGAAATTTTCTTAAAATCTGAAAATTAGGGGGGGGGGGGGGGGGGTCAAAAGGTGTTCTATTAAAAATGGATTTTCAAGATTTTTTGCGGTGTAGGCTTGTGGGGTACCATTTTCCATTAAATTTTGGACACGCTGAATCCAATAAAATGGGTCTCGGAACGATTGGCGCCCTCTGGATGAGGTTATGGATCAAAATGGGTACCTTTCTACCCATCTCGAATGTGTGTTTCCGATATTTCTGGTAGGTACCTAGGCGTGCCGGGGTATCATTTTCCACTAAATTTTGGACCCTGAATCGATTGGAATGGGTCCGGGACCCGCCACACCCGCTGTTTCCCCCATTTCCCCCATGTTGAAGAAATGAGTCTCCATACGCCTGGTCCGAGGAATAACCAACCCCTGTGAAAGAATTTGCAGCGTTTTTTTGCTGATTTGCGTAGTTGGTCTTGCAAAACGAGTGAAACACTGATCTATTTTTATCTCCATCAATACGAAAGTGTTCTGTCTATTTGTCACTTTTTTTGAAATGTTGTGATTCACTCGGTGGTAGCCCAACAATAAAGCTGATGAACTTTCCAAATCTGTAGATAACAGTACACCCTTGTTGTTATCTTTTGTCATCTTTGAAGATACCGAGCTTTAGTCACGCCGACTAAACTTGTGTTTGAATCAGATTCTAGATTATTCTTACTTGACTGGTTGTATGCCTCATACTAATTCAGGATTAAAAAATAAAAAAAAAAAAAAAAAAAAATTCAAGAAACCGTTTTATTGCATAGAATCATTGTCAAAGAATGGTTTCAACTGTATTTTTGTGCACAGACGGCTAAGAAGGCATTACGATGTCTTGAGTTGTGTTGATGATGCCACAAGGCAATGGACCTGTAACCATTGCCTCTTTGTGCTCTTACTCTCTATTTGACTGCCTGAAGGTTTTTCGAAATCACTGTCTCAAAAACTTTACTTCAGCACTACAATTCAAGGTCCTGAAACTGAGGACGAGAATGTATTCTTTATTCATCATTCCTTTTACACTATTGCTTTCTCTAGAGAAAAACACATTGTATAACACTCATGTATGTATGATTACTTTATGGTGCATAATTACTGTTTCAGGCCTGTTTGGGGGAGTGATTTACGTACGTGGGAGGCTGAGACGTTACATCTATAACAATTGTTAAAGGTGAGATTTTTATTAATTTTTTAAAATTTATTTTAAAGCTATATTTTACTGCTTTTGAGTGATGAGTGGGGAATTGAAAAGGCTGTTGGTACAGAATTCGTTTTCTTCCACGTAAATTTGATAATATTGGAAAAATGAAAAGCCAGGGAAGCAGGCATTTCGGCCGCGAATCAAGGGCATATGCACATTTGGTTGGTTATTCTTTGAATAATTAACCTATGTTTTCATGCCCTAGGTTGAGAAACGTCAACCATCTCCGATTAACCTCAAAATGTGGGGTATCATTTCCCATTTAATTTTGGACGCTGAATCGATCGTGATGAGTTTGGGAAACTCCACACTCACTGCACTCCCCATTACCCCCATGCTCCTGGTCCAAGTAATAACCAACCCCTGTGAAATAATTTGCTGCGTCTTTTTGGTTTGAAGTACGGCAAACAACGCTGACAACGTTCTGTTGACAGTTGACTAGAGTTGAATTCAGGTTTGTATTTAGATCGACCAACTACAGAGATGGACAGCGGTCCAGAGGAAATTGATGTTTTGGTCGTTCCGTGCAATTTGCCGTTATTAACCACTTCACGATGGTCCATTTCTGCCTCGTAACTTCATCTGCGGCTCGGTATAGTCAACAGAGCTCGTATTGACGTTGGACGTCCTTCAACCAATTACCTTTCGGACGTCGAGGGCGATCTTTTGGTTCAACGGTGGAATCGACGGTCTCACGCCTTCACTACGGCTATTGTGCAACCTCAGACCTTCATCGCCAGTGGAAGCACGTGATACTCGACTGTCTCATGCTCCTTCGCACGAGCCTTTCATTTTCTCTCTGTAGGTATATATTACAAGGGCTCGGAGGCGTAACTGTGCTGCTTGTATTGAGTGGCGGCTGTGCGAAAATTGGTCCGAAAGCGGTTGACTTGTATTGTTTCTTGTGACTCTGGGAGAAAATATTGAAATAGAAAATATAATTTAATTGGATCTCACCTTTCATGGAACCGAAATTGGAATTAATACTCTAGAAAATTTCTAGAATTAATTTTCAAAAATAATTTACGGTCCTATGGTTTCCTTGTTGAAAGGGAATCGACTCGGTAGTTCCTTGAAATAGAATCCTTGTGCATGGTTTTGGACCATTCCATGAGAATAAATGGAATTTTTTTAATTGCATACGGGCATTTTGATCTGAACTCTCTGAGCCCCTACGAATCGGAAATTATTGATTTTTCTTTCTCTTTACCCACATGATTTTATCAGTTAGTCCAGTTTGATCAAATTGAAAAGTATTGATATGAAATTCCTCAGCTTATTAAAACTGCCGATTTAAAATGAAATTAATTTGAGCGATGGATGATTGAGCAAATACCGCCAACGGGAAGAATTGAAGGTCGATGTAGCGAAAGGTTTGTGGTTTAAAAAAACATCGATGGCTTTTTACGACTTTGCGAGGTCGTCAAGCGTACCATTCAAGTGTATTTATCACCTAAGAAGCGCGTTGTCAGTCGTCCATTTTGAAGGGCTTGTGAAAACGCACACTCAAGCCCTGTCAAGAATTACACGAGATTCTTCCAGCCGTCGAGAATCTTTTTGAAGAAGTGTTTGAGAAGGACGAGCGCCGTGAGAACGACCGTAGTGCCCTACTTCCCTTCCAAAAGTGCTCTTCAACTCGGCACATTTTCCGCGTTGTACCTAATTGCTTCCATCTCGTCTGATTCCGGGTTTCATTGTCGATGAGTTTTTACTGTTCTCTGGACCACTTAAGTATAGTGTTTCAAACAATATCTTTCTACTTTCCGGATATAGCAGATTCTTTTTCATTTCAGTCAAACAGTAGGACAAAATTACGAAGGTTCTCGTGTTCAAGTAACTTAATATCAACGATCAGAGGCCAACCTTTCCTGGAAAAGGTTTGTCGTTGAATCAGCAGTCCACCGTATCACTTCCTCTTCCTGCCTTAATTAAACAAAGAATAAAATGAGGTCACCATTAATGAAAAAATACTACAGATATGCGCCGACAAATCTTTCTGAGAACGTCAATCAATGAATCAATGAACAATGTTTATTCCTAAAATGTGTACAATACAATGTTTGCGAAAGGATTGGTTCGTCCGAGATCAAAATAAAATAACCATACGCGGGTAGGAAATACTTCATTTTTTATTGAAAATCTTGTTGCCGTTGTACAGTTGGTACAGCTAACAATTAACGAACAGAACTACAGTTAACAATGTCAAGATATAAAGACAGAAAACTAGTATTCAAAAATTCCTCAAAAACTAGGCAAATTTCAAGCGCAAGTAAGTGGATGTTTCACCTTATAGAAAATGAAGGGAATTGCCAACATTTCAAAAACGTCGCTCATTACTGCATTCAGATATTGAATCGTTGAATGCATTAAATAAACGAATGTCATTCGAATGACTGGGGAGCGTATATCACATTGAGTCAAGGTAGATTCATGTTTTTTGAGATCGAAATCGTCAAATGGCAACACTGAATCAAAGAATCAGTCGTACTCTCTTCTATCTTTTGGTCGTTGATTCCTTGAATAATCAACCTATGTAATCGAATCCAAGGTTATGGAGTGGTCAGCCTCTCAGATTAACGTTTAGATAAAAAAAGGCAAAATGTCGGTCAGCGGTTCCGGTTAATAGTTTTTCTAAAAGTATGAAATGTCATGTCTCTTTGCGGCTCTAGTTGGTCCTTGAAAGGTTTCAGCTCAATCGGAGTAAATTTGAGGGAGGGTGTGGGGGTGAAAATGTGTTTTTTGAAAAAAAATATTTTCGAGATTTTCGTGAGATATCATTTTTTACTAAATTTTGGACGCTGAATCCATTGAAGTGGGCCCGGACCGATTGGTGCCCAGTGGGGCAAAGTATTGGTCAAAATGGGTACCTACTTACCTACCAGTTTCAAAAGTAGGCTTTCGACATTTTTGGGTACCTAGGCAAGTGGGGTGTCATTTTCCATGGGGTGTGGATTTTTAATTTGTAATAAAAATTAAATTAACTAGAATCGAATATGATAGCGATAATTGTAGATGGCTCATTCAGGCTGTGCTGACTATTGTGGGTTCGAATCCCATGTCTGGCTAGTTATGCGGGCAGTACCCCGAAATGTAGTGTTGGATGTGACCGTTGTCGTATCAATAGTCAAAACAATGAGGTCAAAAATATCCTTTATCAAGGCCTATATTGCTTCTGAAGAATTGAAGTTGCACCAAGCAATTCCTCGCCAGATAATAATTGCAACTTATTCCGGTTCAACGTATTATAACGGAATATCTGTCGAAGAAAGATGAATTTTCGGTATAAGAAGTACCTCCATCTTTCGAGAGTTCCCTTGAAAAAAGCGATAACACCCCTGCAAGAGTAGCTGGAAACTTTGACAGTTCTCCGGAAATTATATCACTAAAGGGGTTGTCGCTGAAAAGTTCCTATCTCTAGAAAAGTGAGCTCAGGATGAACCTTGCGACGAATATTTTAAGAGATTTTAGTTATGAAATGTACAGGGGAAATGTTGGATCAATTGTGTACAAATGTCACTTTTCCTCATTTTCTCTAAAATTACAAAAATATGAAAATTACGAAGTAATGTCAATTTAAGTGTGTTCATGTATTTATTTGTTCTCTCATTGATTATTTGTGATCTTCTCTTAGTTGCACTTCTCACAAGTAGGGTTTTTGGCTTATGAGAGGTAATTTTTGTCACAAGTAGGATATTTGGCTTATGAGGGGTCATTTTTCTAGTCGACAAGAAAATGAAGATAAATTGACTGGATTTGAAGCAGTACACAATGAGAGAAAATGGCGGAAAACATTAAATTAGAGAGAACAATGTGCGGGGACTATTCGGGAGACCTCTTTTCACTCCTTCCTGTTTCAATGATCCTTTGAAATATTCTCGGAATTTCTCCAAAAGAAACGGATGGTGAGTGGGTATGCAAATAAGAAAGCGGAGACAAAAGAGAAAATGGAGCTAAAAAATGAAGCTGTCACCTCATTCATTTTCAATTTTTCCGCGAGCAGTTTCTCTAAATTCAGAAAGAAAACGTTCTGAGAAAACACGGGATTCGGCAACAGCTGTGTAAGTGAATTAGTCGGAGGGGAAGCTAAATTGAAAGGCAGCTAACAAGGGGGAAGTCACGACCTACCCGTCACAGAATTCAATGTCTTTTGTTGGGGCTGGTCTGCGCGATGTGACTACCGTTAATCAATGCGAGTTCGGGGTTTTCACCCGCTCAGTGGATTATTTTGCAATCTCAGCTGGAGCGACTAAAATGATGTATTTCTGTGCCCTGTTTACGTCAGCTGAGGACTCTGAGCAGAATGGGGGTGAGGGTTTTAATGATGCGAGAGTGAAAAACGATGTGAAGTCTTCCTGAAATTGATTTTTCCTGGGAAGAAGGAAATACCTTCTACGAGGTCACCATACAGGGCAGAGCGCAAAAGATAGATCGAAAAAAATAGGGGAAAAAAACTAATGAAAAATGACCAAACTTTTCATTGTTTCCTTATATTATGTTGGTATTGGAAATTCAATTATAATATATGGTTTTGAATAGCGTATCTTACAAATAAAATTCCTCACACTGAGAAAGCCGATTCCTGGAGCGGGTGTCCCTATCGTTTTCATCTCCAACGAGGCCCATTTCCACCTCAGTGGATTCGTCAATAAGCAGAATATGCGCTATTGGAGTGAGGCGAATCTCAGGGAGCTCCACGAGAGGCTTCTTCACTCAGATAGGGAAACAGGTGTGCAGTTTTGAGAAGTGGGATAGTTGAACTTCATTTTTTGAGGAAAAACAGAGTTGTTTCTGTCAACTCCGTGTGTTATTTGACCGTGATTGGGGAGTTTTTCTTGCCTGAATTGGATGAAAGAAAATTGGACAAGCTCTGGTTTCAGCAGGTCGGGGTCATTGCCCATACAGCAAGAAAAGGGATTTGAACTGGCCAGCAAGGTTCCCCGGGCGACACATCTCCCTGAGAAGAGATTCGAGCTGGCCAGTGGGGTGCCCTGGGTGCCTGAACTCTGAGAGCGAATTTGAAATGGCCAGAAAGGTTTCCAAGGCGCCAAATCTCCCAAGAAGGGGCGAGGTTTCCTGGGCACCTCGTCTCGTCGGGGGTTATGAACTTGCCAGCGCGTTCAGATATAGCCCCCTGCAATTTTTCCCTTATATTTGAGGTTTACAACGATTGGCCCAGGACCCTAGAAGCCCTCAGGAACAACATTGCCAAAATTCCCTATGGAATGCTTGGAAGAGTTCTCAAAAGCTTCAGTAAAGGTTTCAGAAAAGAATTAAGGGCTCCCTCCCATTTTCCCACTCTGTTCAATACAATATAAATTTAACTTTCCATTACTACCATACAAGAAAAAAAGATTTTGTTCATTTTTTGCTAATTCTTGTTTTTTTTTTCGTAATCCTAGATAATCCGTGCGTTCATTTTGAATTTTCCTGAGTGAATGGCATTGTAATAGGTGAGAAATTTAGTGCAATTAAGACCAAATGAATTATTGTGCGTATTTACTGTTAACTTGTTCCTGAAGTTACCTGTGTGTGAGAGGGGATTTTATAATAATCTCAACAATCAAAGCATTTACGCAAATATTGATGTGTTGTGAACGATTTCCGCCGTTTATTCTCAGCCTCTCTGGGAAGTAACCACTATCGTGAGTCTTGGATAATATACACTTACCTCTTTAGAAGTACATTAGGTATCTACTGAAGCGTAATGAAGAACATTTTTTGGTCCAATTAACGTAAATTGTTCAATTTCTAAAAAGGTGGCCAGTAGTAGGCATAATGGTGTTCTAGAGTGATAACTTTGCTTTGATAGGATTTGACGTTTAGGGCTACTAATGGCGGACCAATACTTCTTACTAACTGCTCAATAGCACAGTATCTCCGATGACGTCAGACTTATTGTGAGTAAATACATCCACACGCAAGGTTATTTGCGATAAGTCGGTGCGATAAGGTAAGGTAACAACGCAATGAGGTGGTCTAATGCACAAGACGCAATGAGACCTTATTGAGAGTGAAAGGTTCTATCCGCGTTAAGATCCTTCTTATTGACTAATGATGTGTCCCAACCAAAGTGAACTTATCTCTCTAGATCTCTCGAATCATATTAGGTACGTTCTGTATCTAATATTGCCCCAACCTTAGCTGAACACTGAATTAGGAAATTTCGATTCACAAACAATATTATTTGTTAATCAAAGTGCCATTTAATGAGCTTGTGGAGTTATAAAAAATGTCACAGTAGAACCCTCACTGTGACATTTTTTATAACTCCACATTTTAAGGGGTATTATTAAGGCCCTTTCATCTTCAATTAGGTAAGGCACCTCATTGAGGTAATGCACCTTACGCAGTGTAAGGTGAATGGTCTCTATACAATTACTAGCTTGTGTTCACTGAAAAAAAAAAAATAATAATAAAATAAATAAATAAATAGCAAACCAAAGTTTAAAAAAAAAATGTCTCAAGAAAGAAATTTCGATGTCAAATGAGTTCTCTTTTAGCTAGGAATTAGACCCTCCTCATATTTACATTTGTTAACCGTAATGACGCGTCTTTTATATCGATCAGCTCTACATTGAATGTGATTTTTGCAGGTGTGTAGGTGACGATGGCCGAGGTAGACCCCGATACACTGCTGGAGTGGCTCAGCATGGGCCAAGGCGAAGAAAGAGACATGCAGCTTATCGCCCTTGAACAACTTTGCATGCTGCTTCTGATGTCAGACAACGTCGACAGGTGTTTCGAAAAGTAAGTTGAACGTAAAATGTCTGAAGAGGAAAAATCGTTGAACGGCGATTTGATTGTTTCGATTAGGCCAAATTATTTTGGGATAAACATGGATTAGTCCTACCGAAAGTGACGACATTTTCGTCTTTTTAACAAGATCATGATATTAGTTAAATTGATCAACTACTCAATCTATTTTCGGGAGTCACTAAACCTTGATGTTAATACCCTAATGTAAAACTGGCTATAAATATTCATCTTGTTTGATTCACAGCTGCCCGCCTAGGTCATTCCTGCCTGCACTCTGCCGTATATTTCTCGACGAATGCGCTCCCGATAATGTGCTCGAAGTCACCGCTCGAGCCATCACTTACTACTTGGACGTCAGCGCTGAATGCACTCGACGAATTGTCACCATGGAGGGTGCCGTGAAAGCTATTTGTAACAGACTTGTCGTCACTGAAATGTCATCGCGAACGAGCAAGGATTTGGCTGAACAGTGCATTAAGGTGTGAATTTTACATGACTCTTATTTTATGATCATGAATTTTGTATGTCATATAATTGTGATGTGCAGCAGGATGGTGCGATAAACATAGGGTTGCTAAATTTGTTTACATTCACCTCCAGACAAATTAATTCGAAAAATCCGAGTCTTCTTCTCAATTGCTGTTCAATAAAGCCTCGGCAAGGTTTATTAAAATATTTTCAATTTTGGATTCTACTAGATGATCTTTCACTTTGATTCATCACCTAATTATTATTAGCAATTATAGTACATGGATTCGCAGTACTCTGCGGCCAAGGCGTCAGAAACCAGATACCAAGGCCGTTGCAACACGCTGAGGCAGCCCACTGCCCAACCACACGAGCATCATCTCAAGACGGGCTTACCAGAAAGGGGCGATGGGGATACAAAGAAAAAATTCCATTACTGTCGGGCGCAGTCTGGAGCCGCCTATTCCTGCATCAAACCAGGGCCAAGCAGGGGCCTGGCCTGGCAGCAGAAATTACCCCCTCCCCTCACACGAAGCGGCCAACATGTCTTACCAAGGCCCATTGGGCTAATCCTGAAAAGAGAGGTACAATTAGATGCAAGAGGAAAAAGAAAAAGCATGGCGCACTCTTGAGAGGACGGCCAACTAGACGATTCAGTCAAAGGACAAGAACGCAATCTCTGAAAAGGAGCCAATTCACGCAGGACTGAGGGGCTGTGGACACACGTGATGACTCATGCAATGAGGTTAGGGTGGGCGCTAAAGCGCAATCAGCCTGACGCACGTCGCGATCTCCAGTCTTCCCTGAAGTCACATTCATGCACTACGAAATCCTGAAGAGGCTTAAAAAGGGAGTTTGTGCGAATGTTTATTTTTCAATAAGCTTTGACGGAAAACCGAGAGAACGTGCAATGGGGTAGGGGCGAGAAGCAACAATGAGGGGAGGTTACAAAGTGGGTTATGGCAGACAGTAGGAAGGAGAGTAGGAGCTTAGCAGACCCATACCTTTACTTTTTTCCTTTTTATGGGCTACAAAGTCCGCCATGGCTGATAGCGCAGGGGCTACTGCTATTCCTTGTACTATAATCACCATCTGTCTGCACACACACTCGCATTAGCTGGTTTTGGATTGGTCATCTCAAGATCGCCTGGTGGAATTGCCATGCTTCTATTTTTCTTGTACATTCATGCACCATATTTTTTTGACAGGTCCTCGAATTGATCTGCACTCGTGAGGCAGGCGCTGTCTTCGAAGCTGGCGGCCTAAATTGCGTCTTGTCTCTGATATCTGAACATGGCGTTCATGTTCACAAAGACACGCTCCATTCAGCGATGACGGTTGTCTCCCGCCTCTGCACCAAAATGGAACCCGCTGACTCCAATTTGCCATCTTGCGTTGAGTCGCTGTCAACACTGCTTACTCACGACGATCCTCACGTAGCTGATGGGGCCCTGAGATGTTTTGCGTCGTTGTCGGACAGGTATGTATCTTAACGAGTAGAAGAATATTTTAATTTTGTCAGTTTTCTATAAGTAATCACCTTTGTTGTCTTTTGCAGATTCACTCGTCGTGGAGTCGATCCTGCTCCTCTCGCTGATCACGGGCTCGTCAAAGAGCTCTTGTGTCGCTTGTCCAACGCTGCCGGTCCTGCTCCTTCCAACGTTCCATCAGGTAGAAAGACTCGTTCTTCTCGTCGTCCCATCAAAGCTATACATGAATAGCATACGTGTGTTCGTGGCCATTTCGAGTCCAAGGGAGGTCCAAAGGCTCCTAATTTTCACGAATCGACACTACCCACTTTTAATACCTACTTACTCTACACGCACCCTGTATATTCTTGATCATTTCTTTCCCCAACGTGTTGAAAATTAGGAACTTTTGGACCTCCCCTCAACCCCTCGGCTATTTCAGTCAAAAGTCTCTATTTTCAAGGTGCATCTGGACCATCTACCGCTCCTGCAGTTCCGGAAACAAAAACCTACGCAAGCGTCTCTACCATCATCAGCCTACTGTCGACTTTATGCCGAGGGTCGCCGAGCATCACTCATGATTTGCTGCGCTCACCACTCCCTGACGCCATTGAAAAAGCGTTAAAAGGAGACGAAAGGTTAGAATTGTATGATGTTACGACACATTGATCCTTAATGCGACATTAAAATAAATAAATTTTATTCTTCATTCGACTCATTCTGGTTTTGTTTTGCTGCAGATGCTGCCTTGACACGATGAGATTGGTCGATCTCCTGCTCGTCTTGTTGTTCGAAGGAAGAAAAGCTCTCACGCCCGGTGGTGGTACCAACTCTCACGCTTTGCCTCGGCTCAGGCGGATGGACTCAGCTGGAGAGCGATCTCACCGCCAACTTATTGATTGCATCCGAAGCAAAGACACTGACGCGCTTATTGACGCAATCGAAAACGGAGGTAACGTGACTGATGCTAATAAACTATTTTGTGGATCTCTCTCGGATGACAAAGTACATTTTTGATGACTCGGCCCACTATCGGGGAGGAATGGATGAATTAGTCAGTGATCAGCCATAAAGCTTTACAGGCTACCTACACAGATTACAGGAAAATCTCAAAGGGAATTAGGGCGGTTTTACTGAGGCAAGGTTGAAAACACGAAAAAAAAATAATCTTGAAACTTCTAAATAAGCTGTAGGATCGACCCCTTGAGTTTGTCCTTCAATTTACTGTTTTCTTGGACATGTTCAACAGGGATCGAGGTTAACTTCATGGACGACGTTGGGCAAACCTTGCTGAACTGGGCTTCAGCTTTTGGAACACAGGAGATGGTCGAATTTCTCTGCGAGCGAGGAGCTGATGTCAACAAAGGTAACGATCTACTTATGACGTTGTCAATGGTCTCCGTTCCTTCGTTAGATGGGTTCTACGTTTTTCTGACTCCTGTAATTTCCATCCTCAGGGCAGAGATCTTCGTCTCTCCACTACGCCGCTTGCTTCGGCCGCCCGTCAATCGCTAAAGTTCTCCTCCAACACGGTGCCAACCCCGATCTGAGAGACGAAGATGGGAAAACTCCTTTGGATAAAGCTCGAGAACGAGTTGACGTCGGCCACCGAGAAGTTCAAGCGATTCTTCAGTCGCCTGGCGAGTGGATGCTCGCTGTTGAGAACCGTGACGAAGACGACGAACCCCGCGGTGATCCAGACATGGCGCCAATCTACCTTCGAAGGCTGTTGCCCGTCCTATGCAACACGTTCCAAGCGACTATGTTACCATCAGTTCGGTGAGTAGACACGCTATTATGACCCATACATTCAGTACCTACAATACAATTGTGTTCTTACGACTTCTCCTTTTCAATACAGGAAATCTAGTTTGAATCTCATCAAGAAAATGGTTCACTACATCCAACCATCTCTCTTAGTTGAAGCCTGTAGCCCAGACTCGTCCACGTACAATCTGGGAACCATGCTCGTTGAGGTCATAGCTACAGTTTTGGATAATGAGGTTGGTATCAGTTTTGTTTCCTTTCAATTGCAGTCCTCTGCAATCGTATGGGTATCAAAAATTATTTTGATTGGTTCCAGGATGACGAAGATGGACATCTTGTCGTTCTTCAAATAATTGAAGATTTGATGACCAAAGCTCGTGAGATATTCTTAGACCATTTTGCTCGGCTTGGAGTGTTCTGTAAAGTTGCTCAGTTGGCGTCTGTGACTTCTTCAACGCCTGAACCTCATGTCAAATTACCTGAAAACGTAAATTCATCATTTTCTATGCCGTCCTTGCTTTTCCAACATTGTGACTCCTCATGTCCTCTTGTAAACAATTTGTGTTCTATTCTTACAGCAGGAGAGTGAGGTAAGCTCAAGTGACGACTCCAAAGAAGTTCTTCTAGGCAAAGCGTACCACTGGAAGGATTGGTGCATCTGCCGAGGACGCGACTGTCTGTATATCTGGTCAGAGTCTGCCGCTTTGGAACTGTCAAATGGATCCAATGGCTGGTTCAGGTTCATATTGGATGGAAAGTTGGCAACCATGTATTCCTCTGGAAGTCCGGAAGGCGGCACTGATTCGACAGGTACTAGTTTGTTCATTTCACATGATTTTACCATCGACGTATTGTTGTTATTGTTCAGCAAAAGTTATTTCCTTGAAGTTGTGTGAAGGCTGTAGAAATTTACCTTGAGAGTGTAGTGTACTGGCGGCGGCCCCACTGGCCTTCTCCGGACACTTCACAATAGCTCAATAACATTTAATGAGGTTCCCTGGTGTATTCATTGGTATCTGTAAGACTTATTGAGTAGGTTGGCTCTTTAGACCATGTATAGTGCTATACGTAAGCAGAAGACCATTCCATAACACCCATAGGTATCCCCATAAATGTTCATTCTAGCTCACTCTAAAATAAGGTGTATTTACCAGATTTTTATTGTCATTATTTAATACTGACGCTGTTGGATTTGACTACTGAAGTCACACTCCCACATGTTGGATACGTCTTTCGAAATTTACCCCCTCGAAATATAATTCCTTGATGAAAGTCAATTAGATGTTACCTAGTCGATTTTCGACGTATCCGTGTTCTTTCAGTGGTTAAGTGAAGAAAAAGAAACAAAACTTTTTTTTTTTTTAAATACGAGGAGAAGAAATGATTCTGAAGGATTGATTTGGAGATTCTTTCGTGTCATTAATCCCCTTCTCTGCTCCCTGTTAGGGAAAACTCGGAACACTGAATCACTTACCACTGAAGGTATGTAAGTACTAAAGGTATGGACTGATCGCTTCCCTGGACTTATCTCTTTCAATGTTTCCCCCCTGGTTTTGATTCTGAGAACAAATATGGGCACAGCTCTTGTAGATGTTTCATAAATTTCTATAAAATAATGTGATGTTTTGGGTTGTGCGGGTAACCACATTATTAAATAGAAAGGGGCCTTTTTAACCTCGTTTATCTGGGAGAGTTTCGGTCGACCTACATGAACCATGTCTGTATCAAACCCCAATTCAAGTAGTGATTAGGAAAACATTTCCACCTAATGTACTTCCATGAGGGTTCATGGGCAACCGTTTGGGAATCAACTTCTGTCGGTTGATAAAACCCGGGGACTCAGCATGGATTTGATAAAATCTGCCTACATCTAATGAAATAATGTTTCTAATATATTTATGGAGCTCTTCAGGAGGACGCAGCGTTTTTTTCATGAACTAAATATTTCCCCATTTCGAGGACGGATTAACATAATATTAAGGGTGTCCCACGAGTTGTTCCCCCCCTCCTAAGATTTTCCGAATGGGAGACAAAAAATTGGGGTTCCCATTCGCAATAAGAAACCTAGTGTTACTTGCGCGCAGTTGCGCAAATATGATATTTCAGATCTACGCTAAAATTTTGTTTATTCCTTCTTGAGTCCTCGGGTTCAAATTCTTGGTGGGTCGGGGTCATGTTTCCAACTAAAATTCGACTAAACCGTGCCTCCTAACAAAAATTATACCAAACGACGTGTTAATAAATGCTAATAATAAATGCTGTAATCCCTGAGTAATGAACAAGTTTATCTACGGGGGTAAGAGCACTCAAGTCTACTCTACTCAGTGTACTTCCTCTTATTCAATTGTATCTTTGTTTGTGACCTTCCCTCACCTTGTATGATCACATTCGAGCGCTTTTCAAGTTCGTTAATGTTCTCTACTGATCCCATCCTTCTCCTGTTGAGTGACACTGAGACAAGGGTTAGTAGCTAGCACAGCTTTTGTGTGGACAAAGCACCTTGGTTGCATCTTGGCCTCCTCCCGAGCTCGTGAGTTGCCACTGGAATCGGTCTTAAGTGAATTCCCTTATGAGATCCCTGAGTTGTTGTAGCGTTGTTGGTGTTGCCTCTACCGCTTCCTCAAAGCATAGTTTCTGGTGTGCACAAGTGTTGTGGTACGGAAACGAAATTAATTTCCAAGTCAACTATATTGACGAATCGGTGCTGAATATTCTTACTAGCACTTCACTTCTTAACATTCGTATTTCAGCTGCTTCGTTGTCGCTTTGTCCTCATGCTTTTCTCTTCGTTGGTTGACCGTTGGAAAATTCAATTCGGTTTTGTTTGTTTTCTCTTTGTTTCTTGCTGCATAACGTGCTGGGAATTAGGAAGTATGCCTGTATGTACAGAAAATAGAGGAGAGTTCCTAGAAAAACTCCAACGAGCGAGGTCGCAAGTGAAACCCAACGCTCATAGTAATCCAATTCTCTCGCGTCCTGGGCCGACGAGCATCGTTGTTGGAAATTGGTCTCTCTCATCTCCCAAGGATTCGGAGCTTCACATCCACAATTCTGAAGGACAACAAGTAAGTCAAAGTTGGCTTATCAAAGACCCACATATCAAATTACCTCAAGTCATGTATGAACTCATACATCATAAGCTTCTTCAGCTATCAAGGCGATGTACTTATGATCGCAATTGACCCAAATCTCAAATTTTAGATCGTTAATTCCTCTTTGAAATGTGAAAAACATAATACTCGTGAAACGTTTGGATTTGAGATGAGTAAGCGCAGTTTGGACGCCTTTTTACTATTTTATTTTTACAATATGGGGTAGTGCAGAAGAAATGGATGTTTTTCAATATTGCATTACTGGAACACAATGGATTGAAAAGAATAAAAGCAGGTATTAGATTACCATATTTAGGTTCAAAAATAACTTCAAAATGTGTTTTTCGAAAAATGCGGTTCTGCGATTTTCTAGGCGCGTGGGGTATCATTTACCAGTAAATTTTGGACGTTGAATCCAACGAGATGGGTTCCGGAACGATTCGCGCCCTTCAGAAGAGGTTATTGGTCAAAATGGGTAGATATCCATTTCGTGTACCCCCGTACTCCACACTCAATGTTTTCCCCCATTTTCTCCATGTTCCTGGTCCGAGAAGACCACCCTTGTGAAAGGAGTTGCAGCGTTTTATCATTTTCAACCCTTGAAATTCAATATTGAAAAACGTTCGTTTCCTCTGCACCTCCCTGTACTTTATTTTGGAGGTAGAAACACATTTTTTTGTACTTGATGGATTCTTTTAAGGAACTAGGAAACTTATTTTTGTTTCCCACTTGCTCAAGACTTCACAACAACTCTTTCGGATTTCAGCAAGCGACCATTCTCCGGGAAGATCTCGCTGGATTTGTTTTCGAATCAAACCGCGGCACCAAACACTCCTTCACGGCTGAAACATCACTGGGAGCCGAATTTTCATCCGGTTGGTCGGGTAAACGTGGGAAACGCCTTCGATCCAAAATTGAAGCGCTTCGCCATAAGGTAAGCGCATTTTATTCAGAATTGTGAATGATTGATTTTTGTTCATTGAATCGGATGAAATTAGTACTAAAGAGTCGTTTTTTTTTCTATCAGGTCAAAACGCAAGCACAAGAAATCTACGATAAGTATTTCAGAGCCGCACAAGCTCAGCCTAGAAGCGTTGTCGCAAAACTTGGCGCCATCGTTGCACAACTTGAGCGGGCTGTTGAGAAACAGGTGGGTTTTGCCATCGGGCTGTTCATCAAGCTACTACATTTTCATAAAAATAACACGGTTATGGGGGAACTAAACCTGTCATCGCTAAAGAGTACCCGATATCGGCAGTGGGCAACGTCATTGCTCGCATCACGCCTTGTGTTGACCAGCCATAGCTAAACTCACATAATAAACGTGATACATAGAAATGAAAAACCCCCAAAAAATACTCACGAGCAATATATGAACGTATTATTTATTGTTTCCCAATTGGGAGGGAACAGGGAGGGATGGGGGACTTATTAAGAAGCAAATATGTTGTTCAAGTTGGAGAAAAATTATAAAAAATTATCCATAATTGCAATATGAATGATGAGGAGTTGAAAGTATACGTGCATAGTGGAACATAATAATAAGTAAAATATAAGGAGTTGAATGAGTTGGTTCTTTAATTTTTATTTATTTATTTTAATCATTATTAATTTATTTTTGAATTGAGAAAGATCCGATTCTTGTGCGACAACGCAGGCATTTTGCCTACCGCCACGCAATATATCGGCAGTAAATTATTTTGTTTGTTATTTATTAAGTTATTTTGTTTATAATTAGAATGTTAGGCTTATTTTGTAATTAATATTACCTATGCTCCTGTTTGCACTTCATTGGCCAATAAGATGCTATCGTTTCTTATCGTTTTGCGGTCTTGGTCACATGATTGGCGCCCTTTCAGTCATAGTGATCACTTACTGGATTCTTTCTGAGTACTGAACTGATGATTCACATCTTCCTTGACAAATATTTCAGATGTGGTCTCGTAGCTCTCATCACGATCCCAATTTGGCTGAAGCCATTTCTAGTCTGTCCGAAGTGTTGGATCAACAAGTCTCCGCCTACGAAGTACAGAGCAGTGGCCTCGTTCAGGCTCTACTCTCACTTTTTAATAACTACAAGTATACAGCCAATCTTTTTATGGTGAGTGCCACCCTTGAAGTCGTTTCATTTTTAGAGCAAATGTCACCCTTTTTCGTAGTATTGATGTTGAATGTGATTTTTACAGCATAGAGGACAAGATGTCGGAAACCACAAGGCTGCTGTGATTTTAGTTCATAAGTTAGTGGCTGTGCTCGAGTCAATTGAAAAACTTCCAATTTACCAATACGAATCGCCTGGTGCTTGTTTTGGACTTCAGGTACGTCGTCCAACAATAAATCAGTCATCGTTTTCATAGTTAAAATTGTTTATTAACTGTGATCCAATTATTCTTCAGATCCTCACGCGGCGGTTACGATTCCGCCTGGAAAAGTTCCCTGGCGAGAGCAGTTTGATCGACAGGACTGGTCGTAGTTTGAAAATGGAGCCGCTCGCTACGGTGTCTCAATTGAACAATTATTTACTCAAAATGGTTGCCAAACAATGGTACGATTACGATCGGTCGACTTTCGCTTTTGTCCGAGCGTTGAAAGAACCCAATGTTAAAATCAACTTCAGGCACCAGCACGATTTCGACGAGAACGGACTGATCTATTGGATTGGCTCGAACGCTAAGTGAGTTTTGGTTCACCATTCTTAATACTGAAGACTGGGGTTAGCTTATCCAGACATTAGGCCGGACCCAGTTTTCAAACTAGCGTGCTATGAAATGTATTTAAAGTATACAAAGTAGGCATTTTTAAAAAGGAAAATATTTTGAGCGTTTGGTTTGCTCTATGAATCCGTTCCTCTTCGTGTTGCAGGACCGCAGAATGGGTCAATCCCGCTCAATACGGACTGGTGGTTGTCACATCCTCGGATGGCCGCAACTTGCCCTACGGTCGACTGGAGGACATTCTCAGCCGAGACATATCCGCATTGAATTGCCACACCAACGACGACAAACGGGCGTGGTTCAGCATCGACTTGGGAGTTTGGATTACTCCGTCTTGCTACACTTTGCGTCACGCTCGAGGTTATGGAAGATCTGCTTTAAGGAGCTGGCTCTTCCAGGTTGGTGTCTCAATTTTCAGTAACGTGCTTCCATCTCTCCATTGTTCGACTTGATAAAAATCGTTTGATGGAATTTTCAGGGATCTAAAGACGGCATTAATTGGGTGACGTTGTACACTCACGTGGACGACTGCTCTCTGAACGACCCTGGGAGCTGCGCTAGTTGGCCTCTTGAGAGCAACAACGAAGAACCAATCAGACACGTTCGAATCCAACAAACTGGGAAAAACGCCTCCGGTCAAACCCACTACTTATCTCTGTCCGGCTTTGAAATCTACGGCACGGTCATCGGTGTTTGTGACGATCTGGGTAAATTTCATACAATTGTAACTGCTCATGAGAATAATCTCGTTGTTGAACGATTGTAAAACCAACTTATGACTCCAGGTAAAGTGGCTAAGGAAGCTGAAGCCAGCCTGCGGAAACAGCGAAGGCACCTTCGGACTCAAGTTGTCAAGCAAATGGTCGTCGGAGCTCGAGTCGTCCGCGGCATCGACTGGAAATGGAGGGATCAGGATGGAGGGCCACCAGCGGAAGGCACAATCACCACCGAACTCCACAATGGTAATTATTTTTGTTGGCCTTCAATTTCGCTGTCAGCGTTTTCTTGCCTGCCATCCAAATGCAGTAATACGTTTTGTAACATTTATCAGGTTGGATCGATGTTACATGGGACCACGGTGGTACGAATTCTTACCGAATGGGCGCTGAAGGCAAATACGATTTGAAGCTTGCCTCAGACGTTGAGACTCCAGCTGTCAAGCCATCTTCACCTTCAGGTATTTACGCTCCTGCAATGACTGATATTCGCCGACTTGACCTATTTTCCTAATCACCAGAAATATTTTCTTCAGGTAAATCCCGTTCGACGAGCGATGGCGTTGCACTCAGCAAGTCCAGTTCCACGCCCAGCCTAGCGGACAAGGAAGAAGGCCAGGCTAAAATGTCCGTCGCCAGTACTGACCAGGCTACGTCAGCTGACAATTTGGCCGCTAAGGTGATTACCACTCCTACTTGAGACTCTCCTTGGTTGTTCTGCCAGCAAATCGATTCGTAATTATTCCAATGTTGCCCACAGCAAGCTGCAGCTGCCCTCACCGAAAGTGTCTTGTCCATGTCTATGGCTCGAGCTGGAGCTCTCGTATCTGGCGAACTGGCTACGTCAGATTTAGCGACGATTGTCGAAACTTTACCTACTCCAGGTTAGTAAACAGCAATAAATTGAAAGGTAATGTAAATTGACGCAACCTCTACCGAGGTCCTTATCTACACACTACGGATTATCCAACGCTGCAACGTTTCTTTGCTCTGTGTTGGCCAGGCATGGCTGAACAATCCTCCTACCAGGAGTCAGCCAGCAGTTGGCTTCAGAGCAATCATCGACCTGTGGGTCAATAATTGGACGATCAGGAGATGATCACAACTCTTGTGGCTACAGCCATCGTACTAGCTAAAATGTGTTTTTTGAAAAGGGGATTTTCGGTGGTCTAAAAGTTGGACGCTGAATCGATTAGAATGTTTTCGGGGCACTCCACATCCACTGTTTTCTCCATTCCCTCCATGATCCTGGTCCGAGGAATAACCAACCCCTGTGAAAGAATTTGCAGCATTTTCACCTGTCAATGCTTTGCGTTTAAGATCTTACTCTTCATTCATCAGTTCAATAATTTTCTTTTTATTCCAGAAAATGAAAGATCTCACTGCAATATCAAACGACCCGGTGAAAAATCGAGCTCAATCCAAATTCAAAACAACACATCAGTTCCGTCGCATTTCACCAAATATTTCCAGCCTTCAAAGATGAACAAAGTACGCCTAAATAATTTTCTAAAATTTTGTCGTTGAATCATTAAATTTAATTAGAAGTGTATTCATTAACACGGGTTATTTGTCGCCCACAGTTGAGCAACTTCTGCGAAGAAGGAGTTGAAAAAGGATCTGACCTCTTTAGGAACAACACGAACAGTTTCCTGTCAGGTGATTTGCTCCCATCATCAGTACTCGTCGGTTCGTCTACTCAAGGTAAATAAATATTTGACAGATTGGTGATTTTCCTTGAATCCTCACGTTTATTTTCAAATGTTAAATTTTTCATTCGTACACAGAACTCTGTGAGGGTGCAACACCTAGTGACGTTGCGATACCCAATTCTATCCGATATTTGGTATCGACACGCACCAAATCAAAATACCAATATTAATCCAAATTTTGAAAGAAAAGTATCAGATCATTTGATACCAACCTACTTTTTTCCATTTGGTTGGTTATTCCTTGCATAATCAACCCAAGTTTTCTCGCAAAAAGTCACTATTTTTGTTCCAATGCTCGGTAATATCGGACATATCTAAAGTATCGCAACGCTATTTGGTTTAAACTAGCAATTGTACGGCACCAACACTTTTTACAGACGTCATAACTGATTACTCAAATCTTTTACTCCCATTTTTCTAGCGTCAAGCAAGAAAGACAAGTCTGACAATAAAGACAAATCAAACCCGATGAGCATTTCTGTGCCAAATCTCACATGCACCGCCAACAATCCTCCTCATGAACAAGGTGACACAGTTGGATTTGACACTTGAGATTTATTTTACACCGCAAGTTTCTCTTCAACAATAACGACACATTTTTGCCGTTTAGGAATAGGAAATGGCCTGTTGGAAAGTTTCTCGCAAATGACTCGCCGAAGAACCAACGCAGGGAACACGGTGTCCAACAACGCCGCCAATTCCAAGTCCAACACTGCAACCACGTTGTTCCCAAGAGGTCAAAGTTCGGTGAGCAGCCTCGTCCGACTCGCTCTCTCTTCAAATTTCCCAGGTATCTATTTCACGCTACAAGTCCCACCGAGAGTTTTACATACATAAGATGGTTCGAATTTTATTAAGAAAAATATATGATTCGGGCAACCCTAAACAGTTACTATTCGGTAACTTGAACTCGTTTTCCATCTACAGGGTGTCCCACACGTAATTCCCGACCCGACTCCAACGTGTTCTACAACTCATTTCAGACCAAAAGGGTCTCTAAACAATTGTTTAAGATTCTAGATTCATGATTTTTTGTTCGATCTTATGTCATTAAAATGAACACATCTCTTTCAATTTTCAGATAAACTCAAATCTGAGGATACAATCGGAAATTTTTATATTTTATTTTTAAATTTCCGATCTTTTCAATGCCTAACCAGTGTTTTTCAGATACAATTGAGTATTGAAAAAGAAGTCCGAAAAAATATTTTGTCAAAACTTCAAGGTCACCTCTTTTTCAAGCGCTGTTTGAAGTACCAAAATTTTGATTACAAGTTTAGCTAGAAATTTTTTTCGGCATTCAAACCTAATTTTTGCTGTCAAATTCGAGTACAAAAGAAAAATTGATTAGACTGTTGGAATGCTGAACTTTTAGCGCATTTTTTAGCTTACAGACACAATTCTGCAACAAGAATGTGTAGGCCTAGGCAGCGTTTGAAAAAAGGTGATTTTAAAGTTTTGACAAAATCACTTTTTTCGTACTGATTCTTCACTACTCAATTGCATCTGAAAAACATCTGTAAGGCTTTGAAAAGATAGAAAATTTAACGCTGTTTCCAATGGTGTCCTCAGATTTGAGTCAGTTATGTTCATTTTAGTGACGATCGAAGATCAAAAGCACGAAGGAAATCTTATAAAAAGATTGCTAAGAGGCACTTTTGGTTGGAAATAAGTTGTAGAACACGTAGAAGTCGGGTCAGGTTCAACTCGTGAGATACCCTGAGCTTGTTTTAAAAAATATATACCTACATGTTCCCATACACTAACATTTTGATGGACTTTGATGTGAAAACTAGCTAAATTTAAGGTCCAGACCATTCTCAGATGTATAATTTATTGTGGGCTCTAAAAGAGACAGTTCTAATCAAAATAATTTATATAAATTACAGCAATTGTTCGATGTTAAGTGCTGCCTACTTCTATAGATTCAACCGTTTCTTGTTATTTCTATGATTTTATTAATTTTTTTCTCCTGGTGCCCTCCGAATGGAAGGTGAGCGAGATGACCGATACAAAGACTAACCCGTTTCACTCGTATTTTTTCCCCAATGGATTTGGTTCGAGATTGGAAGGTCAGTTTTGAAGGAAAGCACCAGAAACCAACTAAATTTAGGTGTATGTTTAGGTCTGTTAAGCACAGCTCAGAGTTACCCGTCGTTGACGTCCGGCGGCGGTGGAGGTCCTCCCGCAGGCACTGGTGGCCCGCAATGCCAAGCTCTCACAATGAGCCTGACGTCGACTTCCAGCGACAGCGAGCAGGTCAGTCTTGAGGTGAGCATCTTCGGATCTCGTCGTTGAATTAGAATAAGTGCCCTGGATTTTAACTGAGCGTACAGGGAAGTATTGATCGTCATCTTCGAGGAATATGACAGAATAATGTGTATACAGGGTGTAACACGACCATTCACCTCTCCTACCCTCCTAAAATCGCACCCCCAGCAAAAATTTTTTTCTCTCGAAAAAACTGGAAATCGGGTGGTTTTCGCCGTTCACTACACAGCTACCTCATATCATCGTTTATTATGAGCAAGCACATGCTAACCAAATAGGACTAAGAAAATCAATTATGAGTAGTGACAACACTGAGTAGTGAACGACGACGGCCATCGGATATCCAGTTTTTTGAAAACAGTTGTTGCAAGAGGTGCTTTTTCTCTCTCCTCCTTCCTGGTTAGCTGGTACGGCTTTCTCCATACCACTGTTCTCAAGTCCCAGTCCTCAAATGGTCCGCCAGAACGCTCTGATGTTGGCCAATTGGGTTCTCACTATTCAGTTGCATTGCTTGGAAATAGGACCTTCCCCACTATATTGCTGGCTTCTTGGCCGCTTGTTTCTGACGCATTTCAAGTCCCTGAGCCTTCCTAACTTCTCGTTATCAGAAGTTCTTCAGACGCTGATATTACACGAAAAAAATCAAGCTTCGTGAATCATTGACGTCATCAGGTTGGCAGACAGTTCCCCATGGCATTTCTGGCCAGTCACGGATGTACTAGGATCGTAATCCTCATTTAGGTTAAACATAAACCGATGACTCTTTTGCAGGACTTTTTGGAAAGCTGTCGAGCTCCCACACTTTTGGCTGATCTAGACGACGATGAGATTCCTGATGAAGAAGAGAATGACGATGATGAAAATGAAGACGACGATGACTTCACCGAGGTCATGGTCAGCACCAACTTGCTGTCCTTCATGGTAACTCGTTTTGTCCTATTTTATTAATTTACACCCTCATTGGATCACCGTTCACTCAACATTCACCGTTTGTTGTTTGCGTAGGATGAAGAAGGTTTTGACGGACGAAATCTCAGCAGCAACACGACGAAAAAACGCAGTTGGGACGACGAGTTTGTCCTGAAAGGCCAATTTTCCGCTCTCATCCCCGCTTTTGATCCTCGACCGGGTCGCGTGAACGTCAATCAGACGACAGACTTGGAAGTATCACCTCCTGGTACGGAAAAAGCCGAAACGAATACGTCTCTCATCGAAAGTCCTCGGCACCCTAAGCTCCAGCTTTTCATCAAAGGACCTAACATCCCAGGAGTAAGGCGATTGTGGTTTTTAAAAAAAGCGATTTTGATTGAATCCGTTTGAATTGGTTGTTAATTTTTTCGCTCTCCTTTTCTTTTAGATACATGATGTGGAAGTGGAACTCAGTGACCCGAAGTGGACCATTTTCCACGCTGTACAAGAGCTTATGCAGCAGACGGATATTGGCTCTCGACAGGATAAGATGCGAAGGATTTGGGAGCCCACGTACACGTAAGTATAATATTGTCGGGTGACGTGCATTTAGGCGAATTTAACTTGGGAGTTTGAATGCTAACTGACTGTATTTATTTGTAGAATAATTTACCGTGAAGTGGGTGAAGAGAGTATCAACGAAAAAGAAAGTGGTGAAATGACGCCTACGGCCACTTTGTATAAGAGGAGCGCCTGGCTGAGTCCATGTTCGCCCTGTACGCCAACCCCAACACCAACGCATACTTCGTCGTCTTGTTCGGTCGAGCAAGTCCTCGATTTGCTCAAACATCTGTACGGTCTGATCCAGAACAGAGAGGACCTTCACCTCCATGGTGAGTTGGGGTTTTTTTTTCTTTTCATTTCCTTAATTGCAAATATTTTAGAAACAATTTCTTAAATACATCTGTTTTAAGTACAATGCTACTCCCTGCTGTAAGCCAGGCTTGTGCTTAGAGACTTGTTGAACTTAGAAATGCACACTTGTGAGAGGATGCTAGGGCTCTCTGAGTATTCACTCGTAATCGCACGCCAAAACGTTCGCTATCTAGCCTATCTATATTTATTGGCAAACTAGCCTGGAAATCCAATTACTTCAGTTATCAGACTAAGTGACCATATCCCCTGTTGGATTCCTGTGAACACCAAAGATCTCATGTATTCGGATGGAACTATTGCCAAATAATAATATGGATGTATTGCCAATTTGAACATCAGAGCACAGTACTGTTTATCGAGACTTGATGGTCCGGTGAGCACTTTGGGTTGCTAAGTCGAAGTCCTGTGGCTTGGGCTTCCCTGATCCCGTCGGTTACCCCACGCCCCAGCCTTTCCGTCCAGCGATGTGGGTCATTCTTTTCCCCTTCTTCGATATTTCCTAGCTGTTGAAGTACGCTGACGTTTGACGTTTGGTTGGGAGGCCTCTGTGAGTGGAGCGGATTCGTCCCGTAGATAGATTCATCAATGCAGATACAAATGAGGGGTACAGAGGAAAAACCATCAGGGTCCTATTCGGGGTAGTTGTGAGAACCTTTCTGAAAGTTCCGGGTTTCTTGGAAGTCAACTGAACTCCTATAAAATACGTAATGTCCCTAGAACCTTTAGAAAACTCCTTGTTTGACGAACAAGATAGTTTGATATAATTCCTTGAGTTTCAAGAACGTTATCTATGTTGAGAATCAACATGAATTAGAAGTTGATTGCTTGCACAGGATCTAACAAACTTCTTCTTCAACTAGGCAGAAACACAATCGCAATCTATTTTTGAGAAAATGCAATCACATCCCTGTGTTTCACATCCTTGTGAAATAACTAAAATTACTGGAATAGGCGAGATAAGGTAAGAAGGTGCGAGATTCGGTGGACAGTCCCCTCACCCTAAACTGTGAACCCTGATGATTCATCCCCAGAACGGGATATCTTTTTTGATGTCTTTCAAGTGGACCTTGCTGGTTTTTCTCCCCAGTGAATACTACAGACGTTTGTACTCCAGAAACCCTACCAGATGGTATTATTATCTATAAACCGGAAAAAAGTGGACCCTGATGGTTTTTCCCTATACGCACCTACCCTTCAAAATCAAGCCTCCCTTCAAGCTATACCGGTGTTACAAATTTTACTTATTCACTATAAATCTGAATATAATATGCTGTGAGTGCAGACAAACACCGCTCAGAAGCAACAAAAGGGAAGAAAAAACAAAAACAAAAATGTGAAGTGAACAATTTCTTCTAAGACATTGTACACAGTGATAGGAGCAGAACAATCCCAATATTCAATCCTGGTGAAAGAGCTTTTTTAGACTCGCCTTGAATGCGTTGGTACTTTCCACCTCTCTCACTCCTTTTGGAAGATCATTAAATAAACGGACACCCCTATTATTGAAGCACCTTTGACCACAGGAGGGATGTTTCAAGATTTTCCCCGCTAGAACGCGTCTCTGTGCCTTTAGTTCTTTTGTACGTCCTTGTAAGTCGGGCACATTTGTTTTATTATTCTTACTAGATTTACACGACTTTGATTGATATCTCTTTACAGAAGACAACAACGATAAAGTGATGAGCATGACCCGAGAAGATATGTTGAGCAAAAAGCTAACCAACAAGCTTCTCCAACAACTTCAAGACCCTCTAGTCCTCAGCGCCGGTGCCTTGCCTCCCTGGTGCGAACACCTGACGCAAGAGTTTCCGTTCTTGTTCCCCTTTGAGACACGGCATCTCTACTTCACCTGTACCGCTTTTGGGCCTTCAAGGTAACAATGGCTATCAAGCCTGTAAGAACGCCGTGTTCTGTCGTTGCTGCCAACCGTTGATTCTCCATGTTTCTGTTGCAGGTCCATCGTCTGGCTTCAGGGTCAGCGGGAGGTGAATCTGGAGAGGCAGCGCACTCCTGGTCTTAGCCCTCGACGAGATGATCCCCACGAGTACCGAATTGGGCGGCTGAAACACGAGCGAGTCAAAGTACCGAGAGAGAACGATCTGCTTGCTTGGGCTCACCAAGTCATGTCCACGCACGCTCCCAGAAAATCAATTCTCGAGGTACACTCCTTTAGAAACAATTCAAAATCGACAAACGCCCTGAAGTCAGTATCTCATCAGAATTAATTTTCCAGGTTGAGTTTCACGGCGAGGAAGGCACCGGTTTGGGCCCCACTTTGGAATTTTACGCTCTTGTCGCGGCCGAACTTCAAAGAAAAGATCTCGGCATTTGGATAAGTGACGATGAAATCCCTCTGGCCAACTCTTCAGTCGACCTTGGCGAAGGAGTTAAACCGCCAGGCTACTACGTCAGGAGGCCCAATGGGCTCTTCCCCGCACCCTTACCACAGGTTTGGGGCTGTTTCCCTTCTTTTTCAAGTGCTGGTGGTGCATTAATATCTTTATTTTTTGTCAGGAGGAGAGCTGACTCCATTTATCCATAGGCAAGCTTCAAAAAGATTTGCAAAAATCCTATATTTGGGACAATCAACAATCCTACTCATAAATCTAGTGGTTTCCAGCCATGCAGCGGGATTTTCCCAACTCCTTTTGTATTTCTAGTTTAATATTAATTATGTTGACGATTTTTTTTAAATTAATTTAGTTGGAGAGGTTATGGGCACTTATTAAAAGAAGCTTAATATTTCCATTGAGTCAATTATATCGATCAAAATGTACACGACTTGAACTTACTAAAAATTATTTTTCAGGACTCTACGCAATGTGATAAAGCTGAGAAACACTTCTGGTTCCTTGGCGTTTTCCTCGCTAAAGTATTGCAGGATAATCGATTAGTTGATATTCCCCTATCACAGCAGTTCCTAAAAATAATATGTCAAGGGGATCGACTACCTCACAAAAATAATAGGTAAGTTTTCTTTGTGAATGGATGTGATTATTGGAAGGAATTGGCGGAGCGGACTGATGACTTACTGTTGACCTGACCATTGAAATCGATTTAACCAGTGTACTTATTACTTTTGGTGAAAATGGACTATCGTTAGATATCTGCGTTTTGTATTGAAATGGGTACCTCGTCGCAAATGATTTTATTGGCAATGTATACTTGCTTAAAAAACGCAATATTCTTTTCTTTGGCCGCAATCCCGGCCTGAATTTCTTTCAGATTAATTTTTTAGGATTATTAGTGCATTCAAAGGTTGGAATAAACCCCAAGTCTATGGGATTTGACAAATTTTACTATTTGAGCTGATTTGAGCCCAGCAAAAATGATGTTAGCGTTGCATTAGGAAGATAGTTAATAATCCAATTTTCAATCGTATTGTTAGATCTGATTAAACGTGAAAAATGAAGAACTATCAGACATCAGTAGGTGATGATATCGAAAATGTGAATAAATTGGAACCGGAAAGAACAATACGTGGCTTATCATCCAAAACTGGCTACAATTTGGTCATTTTGTTGGTTAGTTAGTTTTCTAATCATAGGATACAGATGAAAAAGGCGTCAAAGGTCCCAGAATTTGGCATTTCAAGCGACTTCATTCCAGCCTAAGTAGTTAAACGTGTTCAGAATTATACTTCTCAATTTTTTTTTATCATTGAATCCACTTATCTTTCAACTGATGAGATTTGATAGAAAAATTTACGCTGGAATTGAGATGAGAAAATTGCAATTCTTCCATATTTGCACGTTTATTTGTTGAAAAAACGAAATATTCTTTTCTCCGGCCTGTATTATAAGTGCTTTCAAAGATTTTAATAAATTGGATCCTGATTATATTAGATTATATGGGATTTGACCATTTTTACTGCTCAGGCTGATTTGAGCCCTGCAAAAATAATGTAGGCTCTGCGTTAAGAAGATGGGTGGGTATCTATCTTTTCAACTGTGTCCTCAGATTTGATGAAACTCAAAAAGTAACTTGTAGGCATCTACAGGCACGTACTGGTGATATTGAAAAAGTGTAAATAAATCAAAATCGAGAGAAGAAAAAAATCCAGTATGAGTATTTTATAACAACCAAAATTGGCGGTGGAATCGATATTTTTTGGATAGACAACCTGAACTTGGAACGCCCTCCAAATCGTTTTTGAGGTATATTCTAAGACTATTTTGGTTCGCAGGATTAATTCGCTTTCTCGAGCTAGGAGTGGCGACGACGACGTGATGATGTCGTCTCTGATATCGGAGTTGAGCGAAAAAGAACTCGAATTGGATCCACCCAAGATCACTCCTGCCAAACCTCGGCCTTGGTGAGTGTTTGTTGGTTTGGTTTGAGGTTTATTGTGATTTTAAGAAGAACACATCTTCACGGTACGACATGATTTGCAGGCTTCACGGTATCCTGACCATGGATGATCTCAAAGAAATCGACCCTGTGCGAGGTCGTTTCTTGATGGAATTGAAAGAATTGGCCGCCAGAAAGAATCGTATACTTATGGACAATTCTCTGAGTCCTGAGGCGAAATCTCACCAAATACAAAACTTGTCGTACATGTCCTGTTCCGCCGCTGGACAACCCGTGCGGTTGGAAGATTTGGCTTTCACTTTCACGTATTTGCCGTCATCGAGTGTGTACGAATTCAGCGCTGCAGATCTTATTTCGAACGGATCTGACATGGAGGTAGGTGCCTGGTTTGTTCAATCACGTCACACTACTACGTCATCACAATTACTAAACACTTCATTTCTCTTTTCTACTCCTCTTCCAGGTCACGATGGACAATATCGAAGACTACATCGACCTGACGATAGAATTCTGCCTCGAAAAAGGCATTTCGCGTCAAGCGGAAGCGTTCAGAAATGGGTTTTCTACTGTGTTCGCGATGGAGAAATTGAGATCTTTCACTCCACATGAAGCTCGGCTCATGCTTTGCGGTGACCAAAATCCGCAGTGGACGAGAGAGGACCTGCTCAACTACACCGAACCCAAACTGGGCTACACGAGAGAAAGGTCAGTAATCCCAAGGATTTTACCTATTCCCATAATATATACGTTAACACAGTACAAATTTCGTGAGCCATTTGGGGGGAAAAATCAGGATATTGCAATTTGAGACTTTTTTTTTAATGAAAATCCGACATGTGAAAAACGGGGTTGTAATATATCCTGGAAAAGATGGGTTTTCCTTGGTCTTAAGAAATTAATGGTCAAATCGGGTCGATTCTGTAGCTAATTTGCTGTTTTTTGACAAATATCAATACTCTCTTTCGTAGAAAGAACTTGCTAGGCATCAAGTTATATTCTGGGGCTAATTCCTTGATTTTGGTTGGTTATTCCTTGTGTGATCAATCTATGTATGTTTTCATGCAAAAAGTCAATCTCTCCGATTCGGCCCAAAATTTTTTTTCTGGGCGTTTCAAGGTGCCTAGATCAAAATAAGGAAATGTCCGTCCGCCGTCTACGCCAACTTTGGTGGTAGAAAAATTTCTAAAAATCTGCAATTTTGTTCAGGGACCTGTTTCTGGGTTTAGTTCGTCCTCAAAGCTTGTGGGGTATCATTTTCCACTAAATTTTGAATCCAGTGAGACGGGTCCCGGAACAGTTGGCACCCACCAGAAGAGGTTATGGGTCAAAATGGATATCATATATACAGATTTCGAATGTGTTTTCGAGATTTCTGGTACCTAGGCGTGTGGAATATCATTTACCACTGAATTTGGAGTGAGTCTCCACGCTCCTGGTCCGAGTAATAACCAACCCCTGTGAAATAGTTTCTTGGCAGTGTTTTATCAGTGAGGTTTAAATCGGACTGGGAAATTTCTCTGAGTCTGTCGGAGACGGCAGCGGCCTGAAGGGGCCGTTATCCGTTCGCCGAACGGTTCACAAACCCGTTCCGCTCACTGACGGTACTTTTTGCTCTTTCAGCGCCGGTTTCCTCCGCCTCGTCAACGTCCTCCTCGGAATGAGCGGCGAAGAGCGCAAGGCGTTCCTCCAGTTCACCACCGGCTGCTCCTCCCTACCGCCCGGAGGACTCGCCAATCTCCAACCCCGCCTCACGATCGTCCGCAAAGTCGACGCCGGCGAAGGATCCTACCCTTCGGTCAACACGTGCGTCCACTACCTCAAACTCCCCGAGTACCCGTCGGACGAGATCCTTCGCGAGCGCCTCCTCACCGCCACCCGGGAAAAAGGGTTCCACCTCAACTAAATCAAGCCCAAAATGAAAATAATGAAACTGACGATCAAAAAAACATATAATTCATTTACATTTGTCCGTTCAATCCTCTTCAATCCCCCATTCAATCCTCAATCATATTTATCCACAAAACAAATTACGCTGTTTTCTTTTTGAGTAAACTTTATCCTTCGAATAAACCATTGATGCTGTCAACCTGTCTCCTTCACTCTTAAAAACACACTCACAACATCAAAAACATTCAAACAAAATTATCAAACCAATGATAACATGGTTTTGAATTTACTCGTAGTTTCAATAAGATCATTCAAAATAGAAATAATTATAGACAACGTCCCTGTAATGATGCAACGCCTTGAAAACAGAATAGAGCGCTGCTAAATTTCATTTCGCTTGTTATTTAGCAGCTTATTTAAAATAGCTAGTCTGTTTTGTAGATCAATCTGTCATAGTGGTTAATTCTGGGATTTTTTCAAATTCATAAAAATCCTTGTGCCTTATTGCACGGTATTCTCTGCTGTTAGTGGTTTTTTCGTACGAATTTTAATATTAAAAAAACATGTAGGGAAATCTTTATTGTTGCCGTTGAGCACCGAATCGTTTATTAATTAGATGATATAACTAGCGCTTTTTTCCTTCCTAGCTATTGCGGGTATTAATTAGTCTTTAAAAATCTGTTTGAACGCTGTGGCTGGTTTGGCGTTTAGTGTTCTTTTTGAATAATATTCACGTATAAAATTGAAAAGAAAAAAAAAAGAAAAAGTTGTGGTATCTAGTAAATAATTATTAACGGTTAAGAATATTGCATTATCTTCTTTTTGTCTGTTGTAAATAGGAATTTAAAAGAAATACGAAAAACACTTAATTAACTGGGTGCGGTGAGCACATGATGTACGTCTTGACCTAGTTAACTTGTTCCACAATGCAAGATTAAACAAGATATGGAAAAAAATTGAAAGATTTAAAAGTTTATTGTGATCTTATCTTGGTAAGTTATGGGATAGACTTATAAGTTGTTTGACTGGAGATTAAATAAATGATATTTTCCAAGCTGTGCGTTTTATTTGTTAGTTACCTGCTTCCTCTAACGGTTTTTTTGGCCGCAGGAGTCGTTTTACTGGCCTGAAACCATCTACAAAATTCTGTTTTTTTTTTCTAGAGAAATCCACCAATCGTGTTTCAGGCCTTAAAAACACAAGATTTTAGAACAGAAACTGGGGTTTTCCAAGAGTTATTGCACTTGATGGAAACAGGGGTTAGGACCAACCCCAGGATATTAATCGGTAAGTATGCTAACATAGAAGAGTACGTTAGGTGCTGGGATTTGGCTGCACGAGTCGCTTTATTTATCTCGATTTTTAGGGCAGAATCGCGGGTTTTCCCCCCACAACCTAGTTGAAGGGGGGAAATGGGGTTAAGGGTGAGAAACCGAGGATATTTATTTATTGGGAAGTTGGCGTCAGGTCCTGGGATTTGGCTGCAGGAGTCGTTTTACTGTCCTGAGACATGTCTTCTAAAACCATTTACAAGATTCTGTTTTTTTTTTTTTTTTTTTTTTTTTGCTAGAGAAATTTACTAACTGTGTTTCAGGCTTTGAAATCACAGGATTCTGGAACAGGAACTGGGGTTTTCCCAGTGTTTTTTACTCTTGATGGAAATGGGGTTAGAGCCAACCCCAGGGTGAGAAACCAAGGATATTGATCGGAAGGTTGGCTAACTTGGAAGATTTGGCTACATGAGTCGTTTGATTTATTTTACTTTTCCAGAGAGCGTTTTTCAGGCCATAAAAAACACGTTGAATTCTTAGGACAGAATCTTGGTTTTTCCGATTTCCTTGGTTTTCTCCTCGTTTCCCCCACGACCTAGTTAGAGGGCGGAAACGGGATTAACAACCAACCCCAGAGCTCCAAAGGGTGAGAAATCGAGGATATCAATTGGAAAGATGGGGACTGTTCCTGGGATTTGGCTGCATGAGTCGTTTTATTTATTTTATGTTTCTAGATAATGTTTTTCGGGTAATCTCACCCCCTGGATTTCTAGGGTAGAATCTTGGTTCGTCCAATGCGTATTTTTTGCACACACTGGCTCCTCGTTTCCCCCCACGACCTAGTTAGAGAGGGGAAACCGGGGTTAAAAATGTGAACCAACCCCTGAGCGCCAAAGGGTGAGAAGCCAAGGATATCAATTGGGAAGTTGGCGTCAGGTCCTAGGATTTGGCTACAGATGTCGTTTCACTGGCCTAAGTCGTTTCTTCTAAAACAATCTACAAGATTCTGTGGTTTTTTCTTTGAGAAATCCACCAAAAATGTGTTTTAGGCCTTGAAAACACAAAAAACTCCTATTAGAGGGAACAAGGGTTAGAGCTAACCCTCAGATTCAGTCCAGTGAGTTCATATCCAAAGTTAAGAATTATTGGAACCATACTGGCTTCCAGTTTTTCTTGTTTCAAGGCCTCATCATCTACCAACAATTGGCCCAAATTGGTTTCCACCCTTGAGCTCCTATTGGGATGTTTCAAAAAATGCGTGTGAAAAGGGGTGTTTTGGAGAGTATGAACCTGCATCACATCTGCTTGATACCAGAATAGTTAATAATTTTAAAATTTTTTATGGAAATTCCGTGACGTCAGCATTCAGCGTGTCCCTTTCTGTCTGTGTGGAGACAACCCGTGAGGTTCACCTTGATTTCTCAGTTGTCACTATCATTGGTTTCAATAATACATGTGGCTGCGCTTTGGTCAGTATTTAATCTGGAGTGACCTTTTTATTGCTTCTTGTTTACAGAGGTTTGTTTACAATGATAACAAAACCAAGGGGAAGAAACCTTTGAGCATCCAGGAAGGCAAGGACTGCTGTTGTAGTTCTTCACGTTTTTTGTCTCAAATACAGCCGTCATTTCACTTTTGCATGCAGTTTGTGACGTCACTGTTCAGCATTTAGCTTTTCTTAAAAAATCTCTCATCCTCAATATTTCTGCTATACCTTTCATAGTTATGGTCAACATTGAAAAACAAAAATTGACCCATTTCAGACCAATGGGTACACCCCATTGGCCCATTTTCCATCCCGTTCGTTCCCTCTCGCATCGCTATAAACTGTGGTACAAAAAAGGGTAACAAAATGTCGAAATTTTGTGAAAATACTATGGTTGACTGACTGTTTATTGCCCCATATGACAAAGGGATTAAATTTGTACACTTTTTTTTATAAACTGAAAAACAAGGGACACATACAACAGCTACGCACCTTACGACACTATTTTAAGAAAAATCTCACATAAATTATCTAAAAGTGTGTCCGGCCTAATGATATGTTGGCTGTTAACACACACTTTCTATGTTTTATTAATTTTTTTTTTCATTTCCAATACTTTTTCCCTGTTTTAAAATACAACTGTACATAACAAAATCGAGCTTTGTCAACTTAAAAATTACACAATACTGATCAGTAGGTACATAATTGGAACAATCATGATTACGAAGTATAAAATACAGAATAAATATAACTCCTAGAAACGAAAAAAATGAGAATTTTGTGTGGAAAATGATATGGAAGTGTTTAGCTATTTAAGGTATTCAATTGGCGGGAAATCACGTCGTATCATATAAATGTCCTTTTTTCACTACGACGGTTCACAAAATATGCATTTTCTATACTACATAACCCCTTATACCTGTGATGAATATTCGAATAATTAAATGTATAAAAAATCGTACCTAATCATTGTTTTTTTTGCAAAGTTGAACCAACGCGTTACGCTGCTGAACTACGCTAACAGTCTATTTTAATTAGGTACCATTAATATTTCCGAATACTATCTCGATTTTTTAAAATTATTAAATGTATACTTTTGAGTTTGTCGCCTCTTGTTGGAGTCTGATTGGAATCCAAGGTGACCCGCTTGATTTCTTTATCCTTATCATCCCCCCCCCCCTTCGTTTTTGGCTCGTTTTGACATTAAAGAGTGCGCTTGGTCGAGTGATCTTTTTATAAGGACGAGTTGAGGGTGAAAACATGGGAGAAAAGGCCGTTGATTTGATCTAAACGAGATTACGAACGGCAATTCGTAAATTATCAGCCACGTTGCAGAGCAGCAAAAGGTCCTGATTGGCAATAAAATGAATTGCAGGCCATTTTGTTGGTCATTTTAGTTAACTTGGAGTATAGGCTTACTACGGCAAGATAGAAAGGCGTACAGAACACATGGGAAGCTCGTGACATTGCCAATAGCCTACCTACACTCTATAATCAGGCATTGCCGTCAATTTTGGCCCAAAATCCAACTTAACTCCACCTTCACCAACTTTAGATCACTCGTTAAAACACCAAGTTCCCCCTAAAAGTTGAATAAGGGTCGAATTAATTCGTATTTATTGACAATTTAGTGAAAAAAGTGTGACGCTTTTCAAAATGTCATAAATCCTTATAAAATGAACATTCTTCCCCCTCCACCGGTTAAAGTTGTCCCATGAGCAAATTCAACTGATATTTCATCAATTACATCAAGCTCAATCACCCCCCTCCCCCCTCGTACAACCACATCTGCTCAATTATATGAAATGAAATATTTTCCATCACTCCTTTGAACATTTCACATTTCACTCGTTCGTCCTACGTTGTTGTGTAAACACCGGAATAAATATTGACAATCGATACGTTTCTTTATCTACAATTTGTTCACGAACACGTAAATAACGCAAATAGAAGTAGGTAGCAATTATCAACCCTGCTAGTCCTTCAACGGAATAAATAAAAATTGACAATCGCGGCAAAACGTTGTATTTGTTTAATAATTAAATAATTCGTTAAAGCAATGTTTTTTAAAGAAATAAATACGCTAAAATTATTACATAAATTACTAAGTTTAGTTGTGTTTTTTCTTTTACATGCCAAATAGCAATAGGAACTCTTTTGTCGTTGGTCCACAGTAATCTTGCTGCGCCGTTCCCAGGAGTTCGAACTGCTCATTTTGACCTGATTTTAGGAACTAAGTGCGTTTGGTTGTCCGGTTTTGAATATAAATAACACGGTCGTCGGTTAGGAGGGCACAAGTGGCCTAGCAAATGTATGCGAAATTAATATTTGTAATTATTTTACTCTTCATTTCGGTCAATTTCCAGCTGAACGCTAGCGAGAAATTGAGCGAAGTGAATGATAATTAGTTTTTGTGCAATTTGAAAACCAATTTTGATAACAAAACAGGCCTTTGAGATCATATAAGTTTGATTCTGTTTTCAAGTCAGTAATCTGAATACCTCAAAACGCCTTTTGAGTTTAATTAAATCAAATTTGACTCCGCAACCGACAACCTACCAAGAGGTTAATATCTGGCGATTTAGGGCCATAAATTGAAAAGTTAATAATTTTTTTTTTTTTTGAAAAATCTCGAGGGAACTGCAGCAAAAAGATCTAATCCACTCGTGACCAAACAGCACTTGGCGCGTTGTCAGAACAAAATCCCTATTGTAATGTTAACAATACAAATTCGACGAAATTATTCAAAAACTACAACTTCATGTTACTCCACAATACAATTTTCAACTTTATTATTTTTTCGTTATGATTATGGAACTATGGTCGGTTCAAATATTTACACAATAACAGAAACGAAAAACGTATTTATACAAATGAAATCTTAAATCTATATACTGTACACAGTGTACACGCTTTTCTGCACTATACAACAGGATAACTATACAGCACTAACATATAAATAATATCATTTTATTATTTTCCATTAATCAAATTTCGGTAAAAATAATTGCACACGCAAGTTTTCTCTGTCCTGTTTTTTTTTTCTTTTTTGTTTTTTAATGGGGTAGAAATTTCAAAAAATTCATAAATATTGGACGATGCGATATTTTTGGGAAGGATTTTTCAAAACGTTCACGCTATTCTTAAAACCATTGTATACGTTATGATCACCTACAGTCGTACTTTTTACAAATATATAAATATGACATGAACTAGGTACAATAATGATGAGTACGTGGAAAGGGATTATGTTGGAACACCCGGATGTCGGCGCGTCACGAGGGTAGTTTGGGGGGCGGGGCGAGTCGGGGGCGAGGGTGGTTGGGGGCTGGGTTTTATAACGGGGAGTTGCAGTTGAAGAGCGAGGGTTTCGGAAGGGGCCAGGGTCACTGGGGTCGTGGGGGGCCGACGAGGGCCAGGGGCCCCCCGGAGGACGGCGAGCTGCCGAGGGGACTGCCGAAGATGGGGGTGCTTCCTCCGCCGGGGGGAACCCATCGAGGAGGCCGGGGGCGGATTGATGCGTTTCTCCTTTTGCCGCCTGTCCAACAATAATTCAATAATAAATTAATTAAATAAATAATGCAAGTATAAGCCTATATTTTAAAAATTCAGAAGATATTGTCTACTTATACATGTGACTACAGTTTTTACCCAAACTGACTCAGAATCAGTTAAATGAGAGGAACGATATTATTTTTAAACAAAAACGCAGCAAATTCTTTCACAGGGGTTGGTTAGGACCAGCAGCCTGAGATTCATTTTCCAAAATTTAGTCGAAAATGATACCCTGCACACCTAGAAAATATCGAAAATCCATTTTTCGAAATACACATTATGACCCCCACCCCCCGAGGTCCGGTCGGCTGAATAGTTTTGGGAACCAACTAAAACCGGAAACGGGTTCCTGATCCAAATTTCAGATTTTTAGAAAATTTTCTGCTACCAAAATCGGCGGACGGACATTTGCTTATTTTGATCCAGGCACCTTGAAACGCCCATAAATTTTCTTGACCAAATCGGAGAGATTGACTTCTACTTTTCAATTAATTCATTAATTAAAACTCATTAATTTATCTCCAAAGCCATTCGACGTAAAGGGGTACAATTTACCCCAAGATTCCAGGATAATTTGTTCACACAAAGAAATGTGAGTGTTGGAGTTGTTGTAGCTTCAAAGTTACTCGAAATTTTGATTTTTTGTTTGTTTTAATTTGTAAGCATGTGGAACAGTGTATGTTGTATTACTTGTAGCAAAATATAACTCACCTGTTGCAGAACCACACTCTGACGACTTCTTTCTCCATCGTTAAGCTATCCGCCAGCATGGAAATCTCTTCAGACGTGGGTTTAGGGTTTTGAAGAAAAGCTTTTTCCAACGCTATTCGAACGCTAGTTTCGATAGAAGTTCGCTTCTTCCGTCGTCGACCGATCGCCTCTGGTGTCGTCATGGGATTTGTGAGCGAATTGGGGTTCGTCAACGAATTGTCGGCGTCGAGGAGCCATTTTTGAAGGAGGGGTTTCAGTTTGCACATATTTTTGAACGACAGGTTCAACGCTTCGAACCTTGAAATGGTCGTTTGCGAAAAGTCGTTTCCGTAGAGTTTACCCATGGCGAGGCCGACGTCGCCTTGCGTGAAACCTGAAATAGGCAAAAATAAATTAATAAATGAAATTTTAAAAAAATGAACGCCTACGTTAAAAAACTATATTTTTGATTGAATACTGACCCAATTTAATTCGCCTTTGTTTGAATGTTTTGGCGAATTGCTCGAGTTCTTCCAGATCCGTCGTTTCGTCGGGCTCCATAGAATGAGGTTGAGGTATGGGTGTCCTATGTACTTTAGGTATAGGGCTGACTTTGTTGTCGCCCAGAAGTCCTCCCTAAAACGAGGCAAAAATTTGCTTAAAACAAAAACTTCTTTTTTATTAAGTTTACAGGCGGTTAAGTCGAATGTGCGTCTCTAAAGCAGATGAAAATAATAATTTACCTGCACTGAATGTGAGAGCCTGGGAGTGGGAACATTCTGCCGTAAGCTCGGTGTGAGGAGACCCTGTTAATAGAAATTAAATTGAAATAAATACTTATGATAGAAAATTACACGCGGTTTCATGTGAAAAATGCTTGTTTATTGGGAATTAGCACAGCGCGCCGTCAAATTGTTAAAATAATTAAACTCTAATTTACATCCAACACTATTCCATTCCTTTTACTCACCTGATTATGGAGAAAATACTGTTGCGGGTGATGAGGTGTGGATGTGGGAGTGTGCGGTGGTGCACTCGGTGGCTGAGGCTGCTGCTGCTGGTGTTGCTGTTGAAATAGAACGTACTGCTGAAGATGATGGTGAAGCTGCTGTTGAAGCGCTTGCATCCCCGCGCCGCCAAGTTGCTGGACCATCAGCTGTTCAAAAAAAAAAAAAAAAAAAAATTTAGTGGAAAGTGATACTCCACACGCCGAGATGACCAAAAATCCACGTTTTGAAAAAACCCCATCTACCCTATCCCCCAAATTTGGCCTAATTGGGTTGAAATATTTCGAGGACCTACTAGGGAAACCCGGGAACGGGTCCCTGACCAAAATGTAGCATGAACACAGGTTGATTATTCAAGGAATTACCAACCAAAACGCATTAACGCAATCTCCTATCAGGCAAAATCAGATTCCAAACTCCAAGCATGTCGCCACGGTCTGACCATGCATTTGACCATATTTGCATCAAAACTTGGAAATTAATTATAATATCTTCAAATTGCTATAATAGCGGTCTATGTACGTTGAAGCAATTGCCCAAATTGTTTACCTCACCTCCCAAATATTAGTTTTTGGTGGGTTTTGGGTTTGAGTCTAATCACTGGGACCTTATCAGAGTTTTATTGCCCCTGAAATGAATGAGGATAACCCTAATTTGTAAATCAACTAGGAAAAGGACCCTTACACCTGGTGGGGAAAAGGACTACATCACAATCTGGAACATTGATCCTTCCAATGGCAAGATTGGTGTCATGGAGGCAATGTTGTCAGAGGGGGCTGTTATCAGTAACCAGCTAGAAGGTTACTGATTGCAAGGCTACTATGCAGTTATTAGTAACTCTCTAGCTGGTTACTGATATGCAGAACCACCATACTAATTTATATTGATATTTTCTTACTTGACTAAGTTGTCCTGCTTGTATCGCTGCAATGGCAGCCTGAATACTCGTTGGGTTTGGTGGCGCTTGTGCTCCTGTGCTACCAGTCCGCCTTTGAGCTTCTGTCACCTTATAACAGAAAATAATTACAGATTGAATAAGAGTCTTATAGTTAGATGAAGTGGAGAATCATGGAACAATGGGCATAAGCCCATATCATCTTATGTTGGAAGTGTAGCTACTAGATTTCCAAAGGCAATGTACCTTCGTCATTGAGTACATTTAACTGCAATATTACACAAATCTTGCCCCTTTTCTTATAATTAAAGAAAATACATTAATTATCTACGTTTCAGGGGCACAGAGCAATGAGGGGAAGACAACTAAATCGGCAGTTTGAATTGTAGATTACGTTGATTTAGAGATCAGTGGAGTTAACTACAATTTGTAATTCAAATAATAAACTATAGCGAGCTAGATGGACTGGTTCTCATCACGGTAGAATATTGCTATTGCTAAGGGTGGAAGCAAAACTCCTCAACCTCACGACGTCATGCGGTCCAGTGCCTCTCCATCCGAGGGTTTTTCCTCTCAAAAGGCCATTATCGACGATGGGGTCCAAGATAAGGTGCCTCCTATGAATTTAAAACTAACCCGAAAGCGAGTGAAGCCTCCCGTTCTCGCATTAGGTAAACATTGTTTAGGTAGAAAGTAACAAAAAGGGCATCGACTTGGTGATGGGCAAGTAGGCAGGGGCCGAGGGCAATTTCCTGCCTTGGATGGTCCTCTACACCCTATACGAGGGCTCCTTCATGTTTAACACCCTGTGGCTATTTGCGCTGCCCGTGCCCTTCATATCGTTACCAGCCGAGGAAGTCGAAGGATTCTTTCCTAAGCTCACCGGCTCAGGAAACGTTCACGAATCTACACTGGACAAGAACAGGAACCACAGTCGAATCTAAATTCCTACATGTTTTCTGTCCAAACTTTCTATTATCCACAATTTGAAATTGCCCCAACCCAAAAAATTTATATCTCTGACTACATGGTCCCATCTAGCTGGCAAATGACTGCTCAATTAGGTGATTAATCTTATGTGTAAGTATCACAATCTGCCCATTAGAAACAGTAGATTATAAGTTTACAATCGTGTTTCTGACTAAACGCAATGAGTGACCAGTAACACAATTGAGCACCTACTCATTCAAAAAAGGGTGTTTTTGACGCGTAAATGGTCTGTACAACACTTGATTTTTTGTATTGGAACCGGGTTGATGTTTTATAATTTCTGGGGGGAGAGATGGGTGATAGGGCGGATACGCTCTATAGATACAGCACTCAGAAATTTTCCATTTGAATCCGCATTTTTCCAAAATTTTTTTTTTAATTCACGGGACATTTTATATAAATTTTGATCTCCGTACATTGTGACCTTATTCGTTGGACAAACTGTTTTGAATTATTGGTTTTTAGACCAAAAAACGGAAAAAAGTCCAAATGTTTTGAGGTTTTTTGTCTACAGAAATTTCGCGGCCCAAAAATTTTGGTTCAAACATTGAATTTAGGTTATGGAATCTCAAATGAGCCGATCAAAACAATAAGATTTTTCACAATATCTTTTGCAACCAACGAATACTCACCAGGTTTAAGGCGGCTCCGCGGTGTTCAGGTGATGGCGAGCAGCTTCCCGTGCTCTCGCTGTCATTACTGAGGTCTTCTGGTTCACCATTTCCACCAGCTTCTGAAAATAAGGGAGGAAATAATGAATATAATTTTTATCGAAGAAAAACTGTTGATAGAGGAGAAATGATTTTACACCCCTTCGGAAAACACTGAAATAATTCTTATTCGTTGTGAATAGCGACAAAATATTGTCATTCGCTCCTTGGGATGTTCAATTAAATATATAGAACGCCGCAGGGGTAGTAATACGTGAGTCTTGGTTCTAGATCCCTTTAATTCCACGCTGCCTATGGTACTCCCCCTCGTTCTTCATTGCCCGAGTAAAAGAGCGAAAAGTGCTCCTAACGAGGAGCCGATCCTGACGGATACATTGTTAAATACTTGAAAAGGGGTTTTGAGACGGAAAACGCCACGTGGTTCTTATCCACAAACCGGGAGTAACGATTTATTATTGATGAGCCCTTTTACTCTACGAGGGGGATGAGATGTGGGAAATTTAGTCTTTAGCCAAGGATGAGGGCATAGGGGTCCCCTCCGTCAATCACCCCCAATCACTCGCAGTTAACGCCCTTTTGAAACTTTCGATCTGCGTCCATCACGTGAGAGGGTTTTGTCTGGATCGAAAGACAAAAGACATAGTTTTCCCCTGGTTACTAACGGAGCGGAAAACACTTCAACAAACTGAATTATCAGTTTCTGGAGTCCACGGATGCGACGACAACAAGCCCCTCTGTTACGTTGGAGAAAATCTTCAAATTCACAAAAATAAATTGAAAACCTTCGACCTGGAGCATGGAGACACATTCCAATCGATTCAGCGTACACAATTTAAAGGAAAATGATACCCCACAGGCCTAGGTACCAGAAATCTCGAAAACACGCTTTAAAAATGATAAATGGATACCCATTTTGACCCATAAACTAATCCAGCGGACGCCAATCGTTTTAGAACCCACCTCGTTGGATTCAGCGTCCTAAATGTAATCGAAAATGAACCCCACACGCCTAGATCGCCAAAAATCATGAAAATCCATTTTTTTAAAAACACATTATGACCCCTACCCCACCCAAATTTGGTCCGATCGGCCTGAAATTTTTGAGGACCAACTAGAGCTGGAAATGGGTCTTTGAACTAATTTTTAGATTTTCAGAAAATTGTCTACTATCGAAATCGGCGGACGGACATTTGCGTATTTTGATCTGGAAACCTTCAAACGCCAAGGAAAAAAAATGTTGGGCCGAATCGGAGAGATCAATATTTTGCATAGGTTGATTATTCAAGGAATTATTAAAGGAATTATATACAACAATTTATAAAATATTTAAATGTTAGCGATTGTTAATTAAAAATTTAACGAGTAGCATTTTGGTTCATCATTTTCACACTACATTATTTGTTTTACAATTTTTATCATTCACGTTTAAAATGTGTACTACCTAGTTTCAATAGCGCCACCAAAAAATTAAATTTAGCAAACATGCTTCATTCAAACCTTACCTAATTCTTCTACCTTCATCTCAAATTTATGCCTCAATGAATGCAGAGAATGGATGAATATGAGTATTTTTCAATTGATTTTTCTGGACGTAGGCGAGTGATGTATTATTTCCCACTAAATTATGGGAACTGAATCGATTCAGATGAGTTTGTAACTCATAAGTGTTAGATTGGACCAAGATGGCAAGGTCAAAGAATGATGAATACTTACATTAATTTAAAAAATCCATCTTTTCATGTTTTCATTCCATTTTTTGTTAGTTTTCCTATTTTCTCAATTCAAATACCTCATATATGCGATTTCTACGTAGAACCACAAATCATTAAGGAATTTATCGCAGCGTTTTCGTTGTCGTATCAGAACTTAGGAATTTATCGGCTCGAGACGCTTTATTTTGAGCGTAATATCGTTGAAATATCGTCTTGTTAAAATACACAGTCGAGACTTTGCTTGGAAATAACTGAGCAGAGAATGATGAGAACTGCTTTTGGACAAAAGAACATTTACTATTTCGCCCATTATTGCCTCTTTGGTCTGGAAAAATTTCTTAGAAAATATTTTGAAACCCATTTAAGCTTGATGATGAATAGCGATCGATATTTGTCTCACATGAGGACCATTTATGACGACAATAAAAATCAGAATACTCGAAGAAGTCGGCTAATTATACCAAACGAGTACCTGCGACTGTCACTGTCGCACATTCAAAACAAATACAATACCTACCTCGATGCTGTAATGTACTCGTACCTACGGCTTAGGGTCAAATTAGCGCATCCTATCCGACCGACGCAATCATCGTCGAAACGACTTCAACTCCCGGCCGTTTGTATTACTCGTATAAACGGCATCTCCGGCGACTTCCAGACGCCTTGCCCAACCCGTCAATTTGGGCACGAAATGCATTTTGTCGACTTTTCAAGAGTCGTAAAATTTTCAAAGTTCCAAGAGGAACCCCTCCTCCTAGGGGATCCTATATTGTTTTCCCACGATTTCAATGTGTCAAGTTATCAAAATGACGACAAGTGTTAAATTTATTGAATTTTGAAGTTTTTTTTTTTTTTTTGTACAACAGCCTTTCATGAGCGCCAACAAAACCTGATTTGCATGTATTATAATGATTACTGCAAGAGGAAATATACAGGGTGTCCCAGGTGCCGCCCCCTCCCCTTTCCTAAAATCGTCCAAATGGGAGTGAACACATATTTTTTTGTTGAAGTTGCAAGGATCTCAATAAACAAATGAAAACATTTGAGTTATTAGGTTGTTATTATTGTCCGAATCAAGAAACGAACAGCATCACGTGAATTAGCTTTCAAAAACAATAAAAATTCATGTGCCACACTTTAGAATTCACCATCATTCACTATTTGACAATTCTGGGGTTGCGCAACTTTGTGTGCTCGCTGAACCGGTTGTGCGCAGTAAAAAAAATTGGTTGAGGGAACAAATTTCTATAAAATTTTAGGTAGAATCAAAATCTGCAATAAAAAATTGGGGTTCCTCTATAAAATAAGAAATTTAATGTCACTTGAGCATGGACGCGAAGTTGTGCGGGGTGCGCAAATATTATATTTGAGATCCTTGTAAAAGGAATATGAAGATTAAAAAGAATTTTTTTTTGTTTACTGCCATTTTGACGATTAAGAGGGGGGAACAACTCGTGGACACTCTGTATTTTGGCAATATCCATTCGACACTGGCAAATTTAATGGTAAGCGTATTGCTCCACAACAGACCAGTATTATTTTATCTACCGCATGATTTCAATGGAGGACAAAAAACGGTAGGTACCGCGGAAGAAAGGGCGTCGACAAAAAGTGGGGTTAGAGAGGACACACGACCTATTCAACCCTTCAGACACGCGCCATTTTTTTATTCAAACTCTGAAACTCAGTTACGAAAAAAGGGGGAACGAGCCAATGTTGTATCGGTTCGCTGAGGACCAGGCGCGTGGCAGGTTGCGATTATTATTTTAAGAAGCAGCTGCTGCAACTCTGTTGATCCTATTGGGCAAGAGTTCGATTTGGGTCTTCCTCGAGGAGAGGAATATATTACAGTGTACACGACGGAACATAAATAGTACACCGGAAGAAGATGGTTGGTTTCACCACGGCCAATGAAAATTATGTAATCAACCCATGAGAAGACGTAAAAAATATTTGGTTCTGACGTCATCTTCACCAACAAATGACTTCTTCACACCAAGATTCCACCATCTTGTCTGAGGCAGTTCAAAATGTGTATAATTTATTGTTCTTAGTTCTCATATACCTCTTGTGCCTACGCAAACATCGCGAGAAATAAGGGAATATATATTTTTTTCTTACAAGCGGTTATCGTTCACCTTGTCACGGATATATCCTAATTTGCAGCCCTAAAAATCGAAGGAGTCTATCATTTTCAGTGAAAAATGCATTCACAAGGATAGGTTATACCTTGGACCAGGAGGATGGAGGCTCATTTCGATCGATTCAGCGTCCAAAGATTAGTAGAAATTGATTCCCAACATGCCTAGGAACCGGAAATTTCAAAACCCTCTTCTGGTGGTCGCCAAATTGATCGGAGGCCCGTCTCGTTGGATTCAGCGTCCTAAATTTAGTCGAAAATGATACCCTACACTACTAGATCACTCCGAAACTCCCATTCTCAAAATACACATTTTGACCCCTACTCCCCAAATTTGGTCCGATCGGGCTGAATAGTTTCGAGAACCAACTAAGCGCCGGGAACGGGTCCCTGACCCAACTTTCAGATTTTAAGAAAATTGTCGATCAAAATCTTCGTGGACGGCGAAAACCCACATTCGAAATGGATAGACCCATTTTGACCCATACCTCTTCCGATTGAGCCAATCGTTTCAGTACCCGTCTTATTGGATTTAGCGTCCTAAATTTAGTCAAAAATGATATCCTACACGCTTAGACCGCCAAAATATCGAAAATTCATTTTTTGAAAACACGATGGTTCTGATGGTAGAACATAACACATAACATTTTTCCGCTATTCGAGTGATCAGCTTTGTATGGTATGTAGCAAATTTATTATTCTATCCACGGTAGAGCAATTTGACGGTAGATATATGAAGTTACAAAGATTTGGTACCAGGGACATTTTGATCGAGTTACATGCATTCTTTTAAAGACCAAACGGCGAATTTAAGCGCATTATTCCAGATAGAAATGGCTAAAAATAGTTTTTGAGAAGTAGATTATAGCCATTTTGGGTGTTTTGTGACATATGAACAGAATTTGAGACGTAAGTCACTCGCGAATACATTTTGGAGATACGTACAAAATGACTAGTACATCTACCTCGACAAAATCGTTCTATCTCCACTCAGCCCAAAATGTCAAGGGTCGTTTTATCGTCGTATGACGATAAATTCACTTGCCCTACATGAAAAAGAACTTGAACGCGATTTCCTCAACTGGATGCGTGTCATTGACGTGGGAGCCTGAAATCGCTATTGGTTAGTCTGAAGTTGTGTAGTGAATTAAATGAGAAAGCATCCGAGTAGAAGAAGCTGCTTCGTTGCAACAGACGGGTCAATAGTCCTGTATTCCGTTTTAAAACGCCTTCTGAACGGCCATTTGTGTTTTGCCTTTTTTTCTTCTTTTTCTTCTCACCAGTAATAGAGTAGAGACTGCTTCGAAAGCAGAAATGAAGGAGTGGGGAGGGGGTGAAGCCTTATTAGCCGAGAACGGGTTTCCATATAGACCGGACTTAATTCCCACATTTAAATCCGAGATGGCCGGGAAGGCTTGCGGACTTGTTAATTAGAAATCGAGACAACCGGGTGAGGACGATGGAAAAATCACGAGCGACAAACCAGGTTGGACGGATTTCAAAGAAATCATTAATAATTAATCCATACGGCGGTGCTTGGAGGTTTCCACGGCCTTTGAGGAGGTTCGTTACCTCGTCGAACTACGGGTTTAGACTAACTCATGAGGAAAAGAAACTGGACTTTGAACTAAAGGTTGAATTTTCAAATAGGGCAGACGAATCGGTGCTTACCGCTAGTGACAGGTGAGGTACCCCGTTCGTGTTTCACAGCCTTGTCTGCATCTGAAACAAACGGGACAAATTTATCAAATGGTGATACATCTAAAAAATGAATAAATGACTAAAATACAAAAACAAATTATACTTAAATATGGTGCAAAAAGTTTTAAATAATCAACTTAATGAAAACCAAAAATTTGTTTGTATTGGCGTGTAAACTAAATTTGGCGCAAAATCGAACTTTCTGAGCTTTTCTGAATCTTACACCGCTCTTTCGGTGTCACATTTCAACGTGACCTTTTGTAAGAATGACTAATTAAAGTTTTAGAACCCTTGAGGCAGGTTGATTCCCAAAAAATCACGTTTCTGCCAATGCATGAGCGCAAATTCCTGAATTTCCGAAGTACGGCAAACCAAAATTACAATTCATTTTGATGGTCATTTCCAGATTGGTAACGGCAGTCCTCGAGGAAATGGGTATTTGCCCTTGAACATTGATGGGAAATATCGATGGTACTAACCCTCCCTCCCCCGAAACCACTAGTGTCTTGAAGCAACAATAAATACCCTATAGAGGTAGAAGAGGTAGAACATAGAGGCAGAAGAATTCATAATTTTTTTTTTTAACCACATATTTATCCGAAAAGATTAAATTGAGTATCAAATGAAAACGAAACTACACATCACCTCTTTTAAAATCTTTTGTAGAATCGCTTCCAAAAATTTGACGGTAGACAAGGTGCACAGTTGCATGGAATAGCCACAAAATGCGTCCCTACGTCATCACTTGACCATTCTATCCGCCGATTTACCAGCCTCCAATCAATTCAAAGTGAGAAATCCCACTTGCTCAACAATAGCATTATAACGAGAAAACCTCGACGTAACTTGGTAATCCGCGCATGCGTCTTGCCAGGTCTTGCCACTCGATGTTATTATAATGAGCCGCTAAGGGTTTGCGCTGTCCCGATCTGTAGAAAACGCTTTGGCCATATAAACGTTAGGTATGTCACATGCGAGTCCGCTCAACCGTCGTCTTTTCTTTGCATACTAATTTTATACGTGATCGTGCTCGGCCTCAATACGGCGAAGCCTTCCATCTTCCAAGTTAGGTATCGGGATTCGATCGGTTTTACGAATGAAGAAAAAAAAGCACCGACTCACGCACAATGGGCTTATAGACGGCCTACGGTCAAAGAAGGGGATTTTTTCCTTGGCGAAAAGTTTCCGCATTCAGCTAGGAGGAGGTTTTTCCAATTAGCGTCCACCGTATTTAGCGATGTTCATTTTATTTGAAGGAAGTTGAATAAAACTTCATTGTTGAATAAAATGTGAGAAGCATAAACGATCGGAGTAAACTCGCTTTAACAGAATCGTAAACAACTCTTCAAAGAGTCCCTGATATCCGTTTGTGACTAGAACTAAACATAAACTGTCAAATAGCAGCGCCTGCTATACGTATAAAGGTGACAACAACTGAAGAGAATATTTCACAGTTGGATGAATAAAGGTACAAGTTTTCATTAGGTAGACTGCAGGCCCATTTGGTGATGTAAAGAATAACTTAGCCAATTTGAGAAAAATTAAACTTCCAAGTTGTGGGCAGTTCTGAACACAAATGGCACTTACTTCCGCGCAATGAATATTCACAAAATACTGGGTGGAGCAAACTGTTGAAGAGCAAAGTCTGCGATGCACTTTGAAAAAGGCTTGGGACTTCGTTGATGAGATTTTTTATGGTTCTCAGAAAAGAGGCGAAACAGCTAAAAGACAAAAAACAGGAGCGTCCAAGGAGGCCTCAAAGGCCCTTGGCGCTTAGAAGGCTCTCAAATCATCCTACAATCACCGCTCATTATTCGTCTTTTATTCTTTCAAGAGATGTTAATTTTTATTTTATTTTCATCCCTTCCCGCGGAACGTCGTTTTTTCCTTTTGCGTGACCTACAGGCGCGGCTCTCAACTTGGAGTGGGGGAGGTGGTTTTCGCCAACGGGTCGCGATTAATGAACCTTATCCGACTCCGAGTTGAATGAGGCGAAATCACCGATTGATCAATTTCAGGCCGATTCGTCTATGAGTTGCGCGCTTTCTCTTCTGGAGTCAGGAAATGACGACGAAACCATTTGAATTGTCAAGCCTCAAGGTTTCGTTCATTTCGTTTCAATACACAAATATACAGCAATCGCTGTTCAGAAGGATTTGAAACTTTACATCGCTAGTGCATTAAAAAAGTAGTCAGCAACACGATCGCAAAACTCACGTAAACCATTACAACCATGTACGGCTTTGCAATCGTGTTACTGACTACTTTCTTCTATTGCGCTTGTAATATGATTTACTAATTTATCTATTTTTCAATGTTTCAATTCCTAATCTCTTGAGGGTGTTCAGCACTTCGGAAGTCGCTTTCTTCTTTTCCAATCTTTTTTTGACCAAGTCTTCAAGGACCTTCCTCTTTCAAGTTCTGTACACGGCAACGAGGATGATATTTATGTTACTCGTCTGCACCTATTTGGTGAATTATTCTTAGGGATCGTTCATCCTCGTCCATCCGTTATTCTTCGTCAACGAAATCCTCCTCGCGATAATAAAATGCCAACCGAAAGCTAGAAACAAGGGAATTTGCAGGGGAAATGAGAAAGGAAAACCATAAGAAGAATAAGGCGCCTCATAAAAGTCACCCTGGGGGGATGTGGATGGGGGAAAACAAGGCCAAAGGGATGTCGCGAACGAGGTGACCCAGGTTTAGTCGGAAAAGATAACAGTTTTTCTTGTCGGTGACACCTTTCCAGCGGCCGGTGGCTCAAGGGGCTGAAGAAGGGAGCGATGCAAAGTCTGGACGTAAAGGAAGGACGCGCCTCGTGGGAGCAGTAAAACGGGAGAACCTTGACGTACCAATGCGGGTTTTTCTCACCATAATATACTGCTAAAGACGTATTAAACTGGACCTTTTCTCCTCCCCAAGGTGGAACGTTAGGGTGACTATTCCTAACATGGGCTGCATCACAACGAGATCCCTAAGAAGGAAATTATGCAGTCAAAGAGATGAAACGCGATAGTTGACCTCCAATAGCTTTGCTGAAGTTGAAGATGTAGACGAATCATATATTAAGCTTAAAATGACTTGTTTTGAGCCGATTGGCTCCTGGGGGTCTCTTATATCCATTCCAATAAGACCATCCCTTCGCCTGGGCAGCAAAAAATGCAATACAAAACCTAATAGAACTGATAGAATCGAGCGAGTTTTTGTATTATCCTTCTTCATTTCTTCACCTCATGAAAGCGGATTTTTCAAGTCTTCACACACCTAGACTTTCCTTATAAACCAACCATATCCCAGGGGAAACCAGCAGCCACCTCATGTTCAAACATATTTCACGTAGTCGACAGTCATAAATCAGAAGAATCGGACCGTGAAGCTCAAACGAATTAGAACGACGTCAGTCAAAAAGAGAGTTGAATACATTATTTAAACTCGCAACATTTACACACACTGATGGAATCTCTGGTAAATATTAATCTCCCTCATTTTCGGATCAGTGAACGCGTGTTCATGAATAGTCAAAAGAGAAAGAGAAGTAAGGTTGCGTCATTATACGACGAAGATAATTGTTCTAAAATCTTAATTTGTTAGAAAAATCATTTTGGTCGATATTATTAAGATATTTAGAATAAATAATAGGCAATCAGATGGTTAGGATGGAATTATACAGGCCAGCTCGTGTGCATTATTGTGGAATTTAGCGATTCCGGGGCTTATAATAGGGTTATATCCGAAGATGAGTTGAATTTCATGATATGAGGAGCATTTATATGCAGTATACGACGACAATTTTGCAGGTGTTCGCTTGAAGAAGGATGATGACACCTGTTTCCAAGAAAATGTCGGTTTTAGGTCTTGTTAGTTCAGCTAGACTTACCTAGGTTAAGTCTTGGTAAATAGTGGATCCACAATGTATGTAATTTACCAATTAATTGGCTCACGAGTAAATTTCTGATTTCGAAAACTCTCAATAGAAAGGCCACCTGTCGATGCATATTGCGGGTTTCTCCTTCCTCACGGAACTGAATCCTTGTCGTGCGCCATGCAATGCACCTTTTGGCATTAGGTCGCCCGTTTAAACGTATAATTACTGCCGTAACTCGCGTGATGCGATTATACGACGCAACCTTTGACAACGCCTGAAATTAAGAGACGGAATCGAGTCGTTTCCTTTGTCAAAGCGCATATGAAAAGGAAAAGTACCAAAGCGTTTCGAAAACCCGCTTTTTTCATCGTAAACGTCGACATCGCAAAGGCCGCTCAGCGCCCTATATTCCCGCTGTAATGTCCGTCTTTTGCATCGACACCGAGAAGAATCTTTCAATTATAACGAAACCTGGTCGGCGGGATATTGTCATGTTACTTTTATTGAGCCCTTAGGCCTCCCCGTGCCCTCAGTTTTAATATTAAACGGCCAGATGGTTCGCCCTCTATCGTCGATGTTTACAAGAATCGGAGGGCAAGTTTGGGAGAGAAAGTTGCAGATATTGATAGAGGCAGTCTCTTTTCCAATGGCCATCCCTGCTCGGTGCACAATAGCCTTATCCGTACCGTTCCTTTTCAACCTAATAACTACCCGCTGCTATACTGTTATGCGGAGTATTCAGTTTCCCCATTGTCCGCTATCATTGTGTAGTGAGCTATTTTTTCCCCAGGTCCAATCGATATTCTTTGGAAACGTCATTCAATAAAATCATTTTCGATATTATCAATTTAAAATAATATTTTTATAATAAATAAACGTACCACAAAATAATAGTAACATAACCTTATTGTTAAAAAAAAAAGTTTTTCGGTACCGGAACTGTTACAGAAGCTATAAGTTAGGTACTAGTTCATCGTCCATCTTCATTCTTCCATCGCTCATTATAAACACTTTATTCATTTTTGATTGGTTTTTCCTTGACCGATCAATCTCTGTTTTCATACAAAAAGTCAAACTCTCCCCGATTGGCCCCAATTTTTTTTTTTTATGATTACCATAAACACGCAGATTGTCAAAGACTCAATCTAGGCTACTCGCTACGAAGAATAACCATACAAAATGTTTGGCTGAATAAAAAATAGTGAATTTCTTGGTTCTGTAATTGAATGGCTTTTCATAAATGAAGATTTCGTGCGATTATAAGTACTAGGTACTTGGGAAATTCCTGAACTTTCAACTAGTCAAAATTAATTCAATCAGAATGTTTAATCAAATTCATTCGTTTACTGAGGTAAGGTTCCGCACTCGAATTTGTTCAAGATCGTTGAAACATTCAACAGAACTTCCAATTTATTTTCGTCCCTTAATATTTACCCAGTGCTCCCTTCTTTCAAATGCAACCCCAGATTGAGTGAGTGGCATTTGATAGTCTATTTCCTTCTCTCTTTTTCCAAAAACGGGACCTTTTCTCAAGGGTATAGGGCATCGGAGTTGCATCTGAAATTTAGATGATATGACCTCTCAAAACCCGTGAAAAAGAAGAACTCTTTCGCCCTTATATTTATGTAGTGGACAATATGGTGGAGTTTGGTTTAGCCAAAACGTGGGAGAGGCTCGGCTTCTTATCATCTCAAAGTGGCCAGACCAAAAGGAAAAGCTCTAGGAGGATAGGGACTGAAAAGGCCCATTTACATAGGAAAACACGGCAATAGAAAGCGTTTTCTGTTTACTTTCCATTTCCATGTTGCTTACATCCATTACAAATCTTTTGTTCTTTATTTTCGGGCTATTCTCTCTCGACTATCCTTTTTTCCAATTCAAAACTCCTTTGCCACTCCTTCGGTGGGGTCTCTGCCCCCTTTTTAGGAAACTTGGAATGAAATCCAAACACCACGCACATACTTTTTCAGACTCGAAGATCCGGACTGTTTATAATTTTTAATTTTCCACTTGATTCGAGTGGTAGGTTTTAGTGAGAAGAACCTTCAACGTAACTTCAGTTTTTATAACCTACATGACGGCGAATTTCTTACAATGCGGATAGTGCAGCCCTTCAAGATAATCCGTTTCTTATAAAGACAAAAAAAATTCGTATTGACAATTATAATGCCGTCCCAGAATGGGCATACTGAGTGATTGACAATTCCACGATATTATTCTTGTCAAAGAGCGACTTTTTTTCATGTAGAAGGCTTACCTTCATGCTTTGAATTTTTCATGAAGCGAGGAATATCGTGGTTTGAAGACTTCCTAAGGTTTCTCACCCCTAAAATATCACGATTAGACGGATTCTTATGACAAATTACGAGAGGATCCCATGTCCTACAAAAATATGCAAAGAAAAGGTTACGTGCTGGAAGGCAATTATAAGACTACTTACACACAAAGGATTCGTCATAAATCCCTCAAATCCAATCACTTTCCCTCGAACACCATCAAAACGAACGTCTCAATAAATAATTCCTCCCGATCTCGATAGGCTGATAGGTCATGATATTTATGACCGCGCTTATTACCTATAACCGAATGGAAATTTCATCGGAAACGTCCTTACAGAGGATATGGAATCTAATATGAAAGTCGATTTGAATCGACCGCCTGTCAATCATCGTATAGTTTCTTTCATTCGGAGCTCATTGAATAAATTATGACAGTTTCGTGACGACCCGTATCTGGGATTCTATTATGAAAATGAACGAGTTAAGGCAACGCGTGACACAACGACCTTTCGCAGGTCGGTTCAATCAGCCTTAAAGGTCACGGTGGCGTTGTTTACTATTCATACTGTTCAGAGAGGAGCTCGGGGAATATTTTCAGGATATCAGGGCAAAAACTGAATCATAAGAGTCATCTCAAAATGATTCACTCTGGTGAGCAGGAAACGGGACTAATACGCAAATTCCACACTACTAGAGGGCGTTTCAGACGCTTTTTGGCCCGGAGGGTAGTCTGGCCACTTTGAGCCACTACTGGCTATAATTATAAATAATAAAGGAACATTAGCAGAAAAAAAAGAATTTTACGGAATTGCGCGATAAAGTCATGCTCACCGCCATAAATCAGAACACGTGCTTTTCCTGCCGACGGAACAAGGAGTTTACGTCCGTACCAGCCGCTACAACCCCTTCTAAGCCAATAAACTCCCTTCAGTATCAATGATGATTATTTCATATGTATCCCACCCTCGGGTTTCTTTATCGTTATTACATAATAACCTCCCTCGTGATTTTTTTCGCTTTTTGTTGCCTTCGATCGCTTCACTCGACCATCATTCTTTTTCGTCGGGAGCAACGAGATTATATTAAAGTATCGGGGTGTCACCCTCAACTATTTTTTTCCATGGCCCGATTCTGTACATTAAACCGTGAAATACGAGCTGGCTCGATTTACGGGGGGTGTGCCTAAGATGATTGCGGGATAAGAGAAAGGGTTGGGTTCGTAGTTATATTCGAGATGGATTGTATCATGAGGAAACTGCAATCGGAGATTGAAATTTAATTTTTTGGAGGCTTTTGGAGGTATTGACATAATTGAATCCATTTGAGAGATTCATCAGAAATGGTTGAAGGCTCAATCAAAATTCAGTTTGTGACTACGTTTCCTCAATACCAGAATGTGCGGGGGTAATGGTAAATGTTTAATTTTCAGTAAATATGAAGGTGTTATGTGTTCAGCTTGAATGAATGAAGAAGGAGCTTGGCGAGCGACCTGGAAGGACTGGCGTTGAAATCTCCAATACGTATACCAGATAGGTGTCGGTACAGCGACACTCATTCAAAGCATCTGCAAAACACACACCTAATTCACTCAAGTCCCATCCCCTGGGGATCGGGCGAGATAGATCTGCACGTGAAATATACACAGGACAGCTCTCGTAGGGGACGGTATCCCAGAGCCCCCAGAGCAATAAACATCCCTTCAGGTCCACCGTGGATCTGATGACTGCATTACTATCTGGACGTTTCCAATGCCCTTTGGTAATGAGTAGGGCGACCCTGGGGGACGAAGGAAATGAGGAGTTTCATTTCTGGAAAGGTTTGAAGGTACCCAGAAGGGATCGGGTGATGGAGGACGATTCCAAGTGATCAGCTGCCCCTCTGAACGTTCAAAAACTGTGTAGATTCAATATTCTTTACTATGTATTCAATACTTTGGCCGTCTGGGCCTGTGAAACAATAACAAAATTGAATAAAAAAACTAAACTCTGCCTTAATAATTTTTAGCCTGATTACCGCGAATGGAGGAAGGGTATTAGGGGTGGGCTAGAGGTATCATTTCGCAAAAATTTTGGACGCTGAAACGATTGCGCAGGGTCCTCGTTCGAGTTCAGCTTCAATGAAAAGTAAGGGGTTCCAAATAATAAACCATTTTGACAAAATTCAAGTTGCTTTCTATGACAAATTATAAATTTTAGACGAAATCACATCGTTCTGCGCTCCATCTCGACCGAAGGATGAAGAACACCGGCCCTGAACAGCCACTTCGTGGGAGGAACGCCAGCAGAAGGGTTCTTTCCCATAAGTGGAGTGCACTCAAGGCAAATTCAATCCGATTTGAAAGGTCCGCCCTCAACTCTCGTCACCCCACTTTGACCAGGGAGGTGCCTAAATCAATTTTTCCAGCACAAACCTTTCAAGTAACCATTGAAGTGTTCAGGAAATTGACGTTTTTTTCACGGCAGCCGCTAGTCAAGTTTCGAGCCATCTTCAACGTCCAGTCGCATTTTGATCAAAGCAACGCCATTAGCCGCTTCACAACTCATATTACCATCATCACTACATTTGTTTGGTTAATCAAGAGCTCGGTGTTCTCGAGATAAAACTACCCACCTAATGTCCGCGGTAGTTTCAAGTTCTGTCAACCCGTTACTATAATAAAGCGGATCATTTGAAAGAAGTTTCTTCTGCTCTTAGCCTTCTGTCTGGGGAGAAATACGCGCTTAATTGTGTAATATCCCTTCATCAAAATATCATTGATGATGACACGGCCGTCCCAACATTAACCTTATTTTTGTGGGAGTTGGCAGAATGGAACGAAGCAGAAGTTAGGCAATCATTTTCTTATATTACTCACACACGGGAACCCGTTTCCCAAATTCCTAATCTATTTTTGAGAGTCTTGAATACCTAGGTAAGTGTTCAAAAAGTGGAGCGTTTCTTTTGAGGACGTTTTACATCAGACGGTGAATGTTGGCAATGATAATTTTGACGATTTGGCAGAATATTCATCTCAGTTTTTTATAATATTTTGTATCGCCTGGCTAATGAATTTTTAAATAATTTTTGGAATGTATTTCGCTCCATTTAAATAATTAACTTCAGAATGTCCGTCTAAACCCCGCACAAACTGAAGAATTACATCTCCCTGGAACCACTCCTTAATACGTACGTTTCAAGTTAGGATTCACTGGTGATCAACCATTGTTGGCCCTCTACTCTCCCTTTACTCTCGAGCGATACTCGCCTAGAATAGAGTAATGTATTATAAACAAGGTGGAATAGATTCGTACTGCTTCCATCCCGGTCTTTAGAGGTCCAAAAACATGGATACCCTATCCTATCCATTCTAGATTTGAACTTCAAGATCCCTCAGAATGATTAGCTATTGTGAAAAATCGGTGGCGCTCTTTAAAAATAAATTATAAGTATTCAATAACGTTATGCGCACGGCGGAAATTTCTTATGAGGAGCAAGTTAGCTGAGACAGGGAACAGGCAAAAACTTCTTCTTCAACTCAATGATTAATGGAGGTTTACCCCCGACACCCAGAGCTTGAAGGAGGAAAACTTTAGCAATTTGGGGGCAAGCCCCCTTTTCCATCTTGCCTCGTCCCATGGTGCTCTTGTCGAGGATTATTAATGCCCCTCCCTACCAGAAGCTCCCAAGTGGACGTCCCTTACAACAGTCGACTGATGATATATTTTTAATGACCTAGCTGTTGAGATGGGTATAATTGTCTCGAACTATTTTCTAAAAATCCATTCAACTTAGAACCGCTGATGGTTTCCCAAATGAGCGAAATAGTGGGTGGTTATCCACAAATTTCAAACTCCTTCCAGGCATAGCTCCATTTGGAAAATGTTTGAAGGCTAATTTCTAGTTCGGAAGCTCATTTAGAAGGTTTCATGAGCACTAAAACTAAGTTACAATGATTATCTAAGCGTAAAGTAAAACATCTAATTCTTAGAGGGATATTTGACCCAGAAAACGGAAGTCTCAGCTCCAATTAAAACAGTAATTAAGTTTGAAAACGACCCTTTAGATTAGACCTTGAAGAGGATGTAAACGCTTAGTTGAAATACTGTCATTGAGTCGAAAGGAATTTTCCCGCAAAACTTGAAGGCGCCACAACGTCGGCTTTCATTATACATCTCCACTCGGACAAAATGTCCAAATACATACAACATTATGTACGAAAAACCGTTTTAGAAATAATGAGCTAAGTTTCATTGCCAAGCCGCGAAAGCAGTAGCGGCAAAGGCTATCGAAAAACAAAAGCGAAAATTGAAAAAAGACAAAAAATTTAAAATTCTCAGGCTGCATTACAACGAAGGGATGGAGGGGAAAAAAGCTATTAAGCTCGTAGGATTGAACTCTCGAAGAGAGTAAGGAGTAGGGTTTTGTAATTAAGGTGGCCGTGGATCGCCCCTAATAGCATCCACAGTTTGATGGTCGTTTAATTGCCGTTGTGTATTAGATTAAAACCTTCCACTGGCCAATAAACCACCGCGTCTACGCCGATATAATGTTAATTATAATTGAAGGGGAATCAAGTAGTTTCGCTCAAGTGCCTCCTTTTTACGCTTGAAGTTTTTCAGCTACTTAGAAGGGGGACTTGAAGGAGTAATGCGGGTTCGGTATCGGTTTCATCGCTTCAGAAGGCCAGATGGAATTTATTTCATCAATATCAGGAAAGGAAGAAATGGATGTGGACGGCTCATTTCGCCGTTGCTTTGACTCGTTCTGATTCCATGTAATTTGGTTCAGAAGAGGATGGAAAAGATCTAAAATATGGAGCGAAGATGGAGTTTAATCAGTGTCACGGTTGTTGTTATTGTTGAATGAATACAATGAAATTTTAAAAAAAGATGGATATTTAGTTATTACTTGAGCTTATGGATACTAGGTACCTGATGTGCCCAATTTGCAGTTTTCTGTGTGAACAAAATCTATTTTAAGTGGAAACATGTTTATTGGCTTGTTTTAGTACTGTATCCACATAGTAGTTTTTGAACCAGATTCATCTATGTTCAGCTCTATAATGGATTATTTTTTTCCGCTTATATTTTGAGTCACTTTTCAAGAAAAGCGGACGTAATTTATTTCCCTCACGACCCACAATCCCTTTTCAGAACGGGGAAAAGGGAAAAAGCCGAAGGGGTTACTAAGCGCTATCTTGTAAGAAACAGACCAGACGCGTTAACCCTCGCTCGGATGGTACACGTGTCCCTGGAGCTCCCTTCCCCACCTGTCAACGACACGTGTCCGAACCCTCCCCCTTGACGCTTATGACCCCACCGAAACCTCGATTTATGAATTATCAGTTATTAACCTGCCCGTGCGCACCTTCAGGTGTGACCGACCGTCGAAAATCGATCGTTTCAACAACTGTCGCGATACGATCCATTAGCGAGAGAGTAATCTATTTAGTACTTAAACAATTAGAGGCAGCCGAGCAAATTTATAAAACAAAAGGAAAATTGAACATAATGAATTGAGTCTCAAAACAAACAATAAAAACCTACGCTACTCTGCAGGCATATCATTTTTATGAAACTACCAGCATTAAGGGAACTCCTTGGGAATATCTTAATAGAGCCCATTAACCCACCGATAGCTATACTAGCTATAGGATTATTAAGAGGCAATGGAATCTAAGAATCCCTGAGATCTGTTTGATGAAAAGGAATTAATTCACGTACTCATTAATCCGTCCCCATGAGCACTGAACGTGATCGATCATGTCAAGTCGATCAATTAAAAAGTGTCCCATACTTGGAGTAGAACGGCACACAAGAAGCAATTTCTAAACGACAAGTATTTCTGAGCAAATGATTTGTAATGAATTATAATCAACATTGGATAAAATATCGTAAAAATAAGAAAGAAATACGAAAACCTGATGAATAGTATAATTTAAATAAAAATGTCCTCGTTTTTTCGCCTTTTGGTACTCGCCAATTTTTCTCGATAAATCTGTCGCCACACTCAATACATAGGCGAGTCATCGGAAGCCTGGCAGCGAAAACACATCTGTGATAGACAAATATATCAAACGAAGTCGGTGGAATGCTACCGAGAGTGCCGAACAAAAAACCGGCGAACAAAAGGGGTGCCGGCGAAAGAAATGCGCTCCGGATTAAAAGGAAAAAAATAAATAAATAAATGGAAATGGCGATGAGGGGAGGGGGCGACCTGACAGAGAAAAACAGTTTGAGGGATCGATCCTGCTCGTCATAAAACTTTCGAGGAGACAGTAGAAGGGAATTATACTGTCAATCTAATTGGAAGCGAAATCAAAATAACCCTTCAGGCGATCGCGCTGGGAATTTTTTCGTATTATGAACAATACCAGAAAGTTTTTTCTTTGTCTAAGGCAAGCCGCTTTTCAATCCTAAATATTTAAGGAATTTTTGTTGATTTTCTTTTCCTTTTCATTCCGTCAGTGACGACGACATTGATTTTAGGGGTGAGATTTACTGATTGATGGGCAATTTTAAGCCTAAATTCAATGAATTTAAGTAACTTTTGAATCAGTAAACGCTTTGTCAACGACAAATCCTGTGTAATCCTCTCCTACGTCACTCAGTACGTAAAAATTGAGGTTCCATCAGATGAAGAGTTCGATTCTAATCACATGGAATCCGAGTTGAGTTGAAGTTGTGTAAATCCTTTCAGATTCCTCTCGATGTCCGTTTTTTTCCGTAATGGTTTCTTCCCAAGTCCAAAAACGACTCCCGACTATCTGAAGGGCGTCAATTATTTTCGAATCAGCATTTGAAAGCAATATAACAACTCCGGTGGATCTCCCTAGATTTAAAATGGCTTTCGAGTTCTTCCATCCGGAGGTCACCCGGAATTGTTGGAGTTTGTTCACTTTCTCGAGTGCGATTCACTTTTAGTCAGCATATTGGTGAGCAACAAATTCTTTAGTGTGATTTATAACGTGAAAGAGAAAATATGGACTTTTTTCCGCCTAAATAAAATTACGACGTACAACACGCGTCAGACCGCCCATCAGCCGTTTCTTGTCTATTATTCAGACATTTGTCTCAACTCACTCGTTGAGTTATGACATTTTTTTTCCATGTAACTACTCGGCTTGACCTTGGGCTCCATGAATCATAGCCACTCGAATGTCTTCTGCAAACCTTCTGATCGGGTCTGTCTCATAAAATATTCATAAAAGACTCGGTAGAGATTGAAAAACAAATATACTGTGCCCAACGTACAAAGAACTGAGACAGTAAAAATGCGGCATTTCTTTACTCGAGCAATTTGAAAATGGAAATTTGAAACTCATTAATAGCTTTGAATGCATAAAACTTCGTTTTGTGGTGTTCGATTCCCTCTCATGGATGCAGGTTAATCTTGTTCTTTGAATGTTATTTATAACAAACTGCCCTTTAACCGGAAAATAAGCATGATTCATAAAATGACTCACAAAGTTTCACATTTGACGACCCCCAGTCAAGAATAGGCCGACCACACTCCAATTCAGAGGCAATAATTCATTTAAACCACTCGCCAACACATATTGGTAACTTGGCTGATGGCAAATCATAGGTCGTATGCCGTAAATTATTATTGCAGATAATAATACCTCTTCTATATTAAGTACACGCTAGAATTCGTTACAAATAACATACACTTTTGACTCACCTGTGATGCCAAGTCGGGCGTGGAGGGCAGCTTTCCGCTCATCCTCTTGTCGCCAAGCCGTTTCACTGATCCAACTAACTTTTCCTGCAAACACAAAAAGAGCACAATGTTATTAAAGTTCGAAGAAATCCATCAATTTAATAATAAATGAGTTGAAAAGAGTAGAAATTAAGTAAAAAGATCGTATAACGAAATAACGTACAAGTTAAATTATTTTGCCGAACAACGAAGATAAATTTTATAACCAATCCAAACAAGGGTGCAAAAGATGAAATCAACTCAACTAATCGAAAATAAACACAGGTGAATGGATTAGGCGCTGTTTTTTCAAATAACGAAATGATAACGAAACCTTCATAAGTTGGTATTTTAATAAAACTTTGGGAGACAGTGTGGATGTGGTTCGCGTGGACGGATGCTCCGATAAAACCCGATAATTCAACGTGTTTTGACCGTGTGTTGTCAACCATATTGTACGTAGTTTTTTTGGTAGATTGATTTAAAGAAAGATTTTGGCCCGATATCAAATTATCTGCTCAAATATTTATACGAGCTGCGAAAATATTGACAGAGCAACGAGTGAAACGATGAATGTTCATCAAAACCGGCCTTACTCCTTTTACCAGAATTAATTACGTCATCGTCAATAAGCTCACACAAATTCGATTTATAATTTTTAGGGCCTTGTTTATCCAGTAAATTAGTTTTGGATCTTTGGCTGCCTGTAGCTCACCGTCTCGCTACACACATTTCTAACATAAAATGAAAGATAATGCGCTGAAAAGTGAAACCACAAAGTTTCAACTTTCTTCAACTAACTTCGACTCAAGTGAAAAAAGCTTTAATATTCGACACTGTGAGAAGCAATAACAGTAACATCTGAGGCTTTTCTTGTGCGGAAGGAGGGGGAAAACGTTAGAAACCGGACCATTTGATACGTACATTTTGAATGGATTTTTTTGTTTTTTTATGAACAGGTGACCGAAGTTGTCTACTACTGCCAGCACTAGTTTGCTCTCGTGGTTTACTTCAGGTACAGATTCATTTCTAACTGAGACCTCATTGCGTTGGTTAGGCTCCTCACACGGAAAAAAGGGGATACAGGCTAGATATTTGTGAGAGATCCTAAAATATAGTAAAATACGTCAACTTTGAGCCCCTCACAACTGTCGAAAGTACGTATTTTGAGGGTCCTTTAAAATAAAATATCATAAGGAACATTTTCACTTTGATCTTTATTAGGTAAAACGATTTAGAGTTCTTAGGTTTCTCAAATATAAAATCGTCTCTTATTCTTTGCTCGAACGCCAAGAGCCAGAAGAAGGGTAACTAGATAACATAATTAATCTCTTCATTTTGACGTTTTGGTTGGTTATTCCTTGAATAACACAACCTATGTTTTCATGCAAATGGTCAACCTCTCCGATTCGGCTCAAAATTTTTTTCTGGACGTTTCATGATGTCTAGATCAAAAAAGGTCAATGTCCGTCCGCCGTACGCCGTCCGCCGTCCATGCCGTTTTTGGTAGTAGAAAATTTTCTAAAAATCTGAAATTTGGGTCAGGGGTATGTTCCCGGCCTAGGACGGTCCTCCAAGCTTTTCAGCCCGATCGGACCAAATTTGGGCGGGGTAGGGGTCAAAATGTGTTTTTTGAAAAATGGATTTTCGAGATTTTGGGCGATCTAGGCGAGTGGGGTATCATTTTCCACTAAATTTTGGACGCTGAATCAAATGAAATGGGTCCCAGAACGATCGGCACCCACTGGAAGAAGTAATGGGTCAAATTGGGTATATATTACCCATTTTGAATATGTGTTTTTGAGATTTCTGGAACCTAGGCGTGTGGGGTATCATTTTCCGCTAAATCTTGGATGCTGAATCCAATGAAGTGGGTCTCAGGTCGATTGGCACCCACTGGAAGAAGTAATGGGTCAAATTGGGTATATATTACCCATTTTAAATATGTGTTTATGAGATTTCTGGTACCTGGGCGTGTGGGGTATCATTTTCCACTAAATTTTGGACCCTGAATCGATTGGATTGGGTCTGGGACCCGCCACACCCACTGTTTCCCCCATTTCATCCATGTTGAAGAAATGAGTCTTCATTCGCCTGGTCCGAGGAATAACCAACCCGTGTGTAAGAATTTGCAGCGTTTTTACCTATGTTCTACAAAATCGAAGCCGTTTGCCGAATGTCTGGTACATCATGACCAGTAAACTCTACCTAGTCTACAATTTCTCTTCAAGTCTTCACGTCCAAACCCTTCAGCTCTACCGGACATTGATTCCGTCTCTATGGAGACTGAGGTCGGGAGATGAGGGTAAAAATAAGAGTTTCGGTTGCTTTCAGAATGTCTTCCTACGAAGAGTATTAAAGGGAAAGGCTGAGGGCATTAATTAATGCTTCCCCTCCACCGAAAATCCCCTTTTCTACCCTGAAAGTTCATTTTGGTCGATAACATTTGGAAGGGACGGTTTGAGCCGGACCCCCGTTTCCCACGACCCTTCTGATTGCCAACCCTGGGGGACTTTCATTTTCATGATTTTATTCCGATGCAAATCCAATATTCACAGCTCAATTCCACGCAGTTTCACGACCCCCTATTGTGGTTTTTTTTCGCACTTTTCCTATGATCAATATTATCACAGGCCCCTCTTATTCAAAATTAGGGTTTGGCCTCATTTCTTGTCGAGTCATCTAAATTCTTTTCGTATAGAGTGGGCGTTGTGCGAATGAGTCAGAGCCAGCACATGCTGTCACATAAATAATATACTCCTATTCATGCCGAGCTGGAATTCCCCATTACGAGAAAGAAATGCAACATTTCCAAATCAAATTAAACATTTCCTAAACCTCATTTCAAATCAGAAGAATAAATAGAAATTCTTATAATTTCTCAAAAGACGTGCCCAAGATACAATTGGAGCTCATTTTGTAGTCACATTTTAGCAGATAACACGTTATTTTGAGCTCATTTTGTTGAGTTTTTCGCCGGTTTAACAGAATTCAAACAATTTAATTTAATTATTCAACCACTCATAACTTTTCATTGTTGTTTAATTCACTCATACGGTCTAATTTTCGAATTTCGAAACTCGGATCAAGTTTAAGGGGCTGAAAATGGTTGTAATTCTAAAGGCCTCGACCTCTCTGAAAATCAAGTCTTGTTTTTTTGGTTGGACTCCCAAGAATGTAACAACATTTTGGATAGTTCTGAATAAATCTGGAAAAAAAAAGTTTAAATTAAATATATTCCTGTTAGTCATGTAGTTGATAATAATAAATACGTAAAAGGGGCTGCACCTACATTAGAATCTTGTTGTACACTCCAAGCAACCAAATTGGAAGGTGTTCGAATAAGGTCTGCGACAGAATACTAAACTAGTTCGAGCTACTATGAAAATAACAAACCACTTAGTTCAGCCCCCAAAGGACCAAAGAAAGAAAAAAACCACGTTCCCGAATGAGGAGCTTAGCGAGGGTGGCTAAGCTCTTGGTGACAGTTTTCTAGCGGTTCGAAACCAAACCGGGAACCCCAATGAAAGAGCTCCAAGCTCCAAAACGAAACCGTTGCTCGCTGTTTCTGAATCTCTAAATAAATAAAGCTCAGCAATCGTCGTCCTCGACAAAACGTTGGGGGAGGGCTGGAAAGTAACTTGACAAAAGGTCCGCTGAGGGGACACATAAAAAAAACTTGCGGCGTGCGTCACAATAGACAGGGAAATAATCCAGCTAGCCTGGCGGGTGGGACAATGACACCCCTGCCACAGGTAGCGTTTTTGATACGACATACGGATGGTTTCTTTTGGTTAACCGCGTCTCATTCTGATATTCCTCTTGGTTGCATTTCCGTGATCTGATACGACACGTGTCGCGATAGGTAGAGACGTATTTCTTATCGTGGCTGACAGAGGACGATAATATCCATGTCAGTCTTCAATCCAGGTCAGAGCGTTTCTGATCGTAGGCCACGATGAGGGGAGCGGGGGATTGATGATTACGACCAGGGCGCAGTACACAGAGGAAACTCAATCGCAGAATCGTGGAGAAATAATGCTACGCTGCATGCATTCATTAATATCAGCACGTCAATTTTTGACCAGCGCATAATCCGTAGGAGGGATACACAGGGAGAGAAGCCAAGAGTGGAATAAGCACCATACAAGCCGCACCAGGGTTGCCAACCCTACTGGTATATCATTCCCAAATTAATCAACCTTTTTCTATGCAAGGGATCGATTTCTCCGATTAGCCCCAAAATTTAACGTTTCAAGTTGATTAGATTAAAAAAAAAAAAAAAAAAAACCGAAATGCCCGCCCGCCGTACGTCTTTTTTTGTTACTGTTCTCAAAATTTGAAATTGTGGTAATATCATTCCAGCTATAGTTGGTACTTGAAACTTTCCAGCCTGAAAATGATATGGGTAAAAATGTGTTATTCTAAACTACATATTCGGGATTTTGAGAACATAGGCATGTGAGGTATCATTTTCCACTAAATTTTGGGCGCTGAATTCATTGGAATTAATTTTATACGTGGCCATAACTTCAGGCAGTAAGGGGTGAGGATGAAGGAATTCTGCTTGTAATTATAATTAAATGCGCAAGCAGATCTAATTGATGGTCTCGGAGTTTGATAAGGTTGGCGACCCTGAATCAAACCCCTTGAGCCAACGGATGAAGTGATTGTATCGAATCACGGGAATCGGGACAGGTATGTAAAAGAGGGCACGTAATTAAAATCCTATCAGGAGAAATATAGTCGTCTAGCGGCCAATGATGTGGTTGGTTGTTAGCGCCTGGTTTGTTATTAGTCCGAGCAAACCTCCGAACAGAAGACACAAGAGGCGAGTATAAGGGGGGGGGGGGGGCTATTAAGGCGTAATGCGGTAGCCGGTCCGTCTCACACACGCTCTTCGTCTTACCGATGAGAAGGAGGTTTTTTCCCAACTCTCGAAGGCCGTTCCGTGTGGTTTTAATCCCGAACTCGCGAAGGATATCAGAAGAGGCGGTAAAGGGGGGGAAGCTCCCGTTCAAAATGGCGGACGGTGTGCTTCCCCCCTTTACCATCCTCCCCTTTTTAGAGTCCCCGGGATGGCGGGAGGAATCTGAGCTCAGCTTCCCGCATGACGAACTGGCTGTCAAGGACTCGACCCATCCAGAAGACATTCGGCATTCCTTCTATTCCCTTTGCAACAGTTCCAGGTGAAATGGTGATTGCTCTTTGACACATCCAAAAAGCATTCTCATCATTTCAAAGTGAGCGATTTTGGGTTGTAATACGAGTCCATGGTCAAAAAATTCAATCAGTCACCTCAACTTATCAGCTTCCAGGTCACATTCGCTAGCAACTATCTTTCCATGGTACTAGGGTCGTGCTCTCACTGGCCATGAGCTGTAAGTCGGAGAGAATACGTATTGGCATCAACAGTCCATATATACCTCTCATACATATGGTACACCATGGTACTCATGGTACACAACCCTAAAATCAACCTACTCCAACTCTTTTCGAGGCTTGAGCCAAAAAAAACTGTTCTCTAAAAATAGGCTCACCAAAAAGCAGATCCCCCAAGAAAGAAGCTGATGTCCCAGAGGAAATTGGTCCTTAATCCACCTCTGATCTTCCATGCTCAGGGTACCCCTTTCCGCGTTCTCAAAGTAATTGCTCACATTTAAGCTTTGCACGCGGTATTATAATACGTATAAAGTCTATGATGTGTCGTCAGGCAAACCGATAACATAGAATAAACTGTACAAACCCGTTTACCCATTGAGGGGGCCATTAGACACGGCTGACAGACAGAAACCTACTTTCAAAACAGTAACACGAGTATACCGCCCCCTAGCCCTTGAGCTTGCATTCGCATTACCTTTGAAATAATTGTAGGATTGTTATCCAATCATCTTGCATTTGCGCACTCGCGGTGTAGGTCGTGTAATGGTAAATATCATCAAAACTTAGCTATCTACAAATGATTGAAGTATTTTCCAAAATAATCGATCCAACTGACAGGAGAAGGAAGGAAACGACCAATGTTGAAGTCACGTTTCATGGTTTCCATTATTACGCGGCATCGGTGAAGAAAACGTGATACACCAGAAAAAATTCCGCACGACAAAATACCCACTTTTCGAAAAAGAAATAAGTAAAAGCCTTATTGAGCAAAACGAGGTAAAAACGACCCACAAATAATGAAGGGTGGAAAAAGTTAATTTTTTTCTTCTTCTTTCAAGTTTGTTGCGGCGATTTATATACGTGCCGACGTCGGAAAAGAGCGTAAAACGAACGGCACGATTCTGTCCATTACATGATAACAGCATTACATTAATGTAAGGGCTAGTTTCCTTTTTATTCCTCGGTCGTGCTGTAGGGAAGAAGGGGTTGTATCGACGTGAGGTAATACATAAGAGGCAGGTGGCCGGGCGCATGCGCTGTAACTGTTTGCTGTAAGTATTGAAAGGAATAGTTAATGTTTTCTGGGAGGTTTGAAGGGGGTTTGGGTTTTTGTTAGCATTGTGCCCAGGAGCCCAACTGTGCCTTCAGGGGAGGACGCAGGTGAGGTTGAAAATCAAGGGGTTGCCACGAGCTACTATTGGCTTCTTTTTACTCTCCATTCACCGAATACTTCAACTTTTACTACGAGAAAATTCGTTAGTAACTTTTTTTTTCTACGCCACAATATACACTTCCCTTTGGTTCCTAAGATTTTTCCTACCCCGAGTTACGACGATGGATTTTTCAAGGCCTCGTAACGTTCTTTTCTTACAGCGTGGAGACCCTTTTAACAAAGAAATGGCGTTTTTTTTTCTTTCTTGGAGCTCTTTCACTCCTTGTCGACAAAAGCAATCAATAAAAGGGCTTTATTCGCTGGGCGTTGAGACATATGACGTCGTGCGGACAGGACTGGTATACCTAAGACGATGGAATCGTTTTGCCTCCTAAAAAGATAGTCGGTTAGGAAGATAGGTTACCTGAAGAATGGCACACAATGAGCTCCCACGCCGTTTGTCGTCCTGGCTCGATTTTCACGAATGAAATGTGTAACGCGTGGTTTTCAACTCTGGCTTTACATAAAAAAGTGAAGAAAAAAGGGAGATATAACCCAGAACTAATCAAGTTCGTAAAGGGAAGTAGATGTTCAAGCTGCACGATGCTAACTGCCTAGGTATCGACTGAAATCAGTTCAAACTGACCATCGAAGAACAGAAAAATTGACTTATAGAAATAAATATGTATATTTGACCAACACGCGTCACTGTTTAAAACAATGATATACAGCAGTTGACATAATAGCGAGTCTAAAAGACCTGTGTTCAACGGAAAAGGACTACGTGCATAACGATGATGTAGATGGCTTATCTTCAACGGCTAATTAGGGATAGCATTCCGTGTAGACCGCTGCACCCACTTGTTGAGAACCCGGAATTCTCTTTCAATTTTTTTTCAACAACTTCTTTTCCTCTAGGACTAACGTGCAAATTGAAAAAAAATGTTTTGTTTTCGCCAGTTAATTTATGTTATTTTTTTCTTCAGGTTCGTCATACAGGAAATGTAGGCTAATAACGGGGATGGGAACAAGCTTGCAAAATGAGCTTTATTTGCAGCGTATGATGGATATAATTGCTGGGTACTCCGAATACATGATGCTAGAGTAATATAGAATGTAATATAGAAAAATTTTTTCTAGCGAAAAATAAAGAGGAAAAGGCTGGAAAGCGGAAATGTTATATCATTCGTGTAATAACTATTTCAGCCACGAAGCGGAGATTTGGGTGTCAGAAAAGGTGTTTGGATTGTATTAACGTGGAATATCTACGAGAAGAACATGAGAACCAAGTGCTAATTAGTAAGAGGAATTAGAGACATTATTACTTTGTCTTAAGCAGAGAAATAAACACTTCTTACCACATAGAAGTTCTTACTACTGTGAAAAAACCAAACGCCCTTTCGAAATTTCAACTGATGTCCTCCATTTTGAAATAAGACTCAAAGCTCAGTTGAGGTTGAAGCCAGAACGCTTTGTTTCAACGTATGTTGTTGCAAGTCTTTTCCGAATAGGGAACTGGAGGTGAAAGCGGGCAAGGAGCCAACCACCATATTGAAAAAGACTTACATTCAAATGGGCAGGTATCGATAATGTATTCGTACCGGGAAAGGAGCCACTGAAAGGGTTCTTGTGTATGCTTATTTATTCAAAACGGGTTGTGCCTCACCATTGCGTCACCAACCCTTATAACTAGGAGCACGAGCGATGGAGGGAACGAGCCAATGAAGGGTTAGAAAGCTCATTACAATACCGTTGAAAAAAAAAGTTGAATAAATGCATTCAGCTGCTCGCGAGGGAACAACCCTTCCTGGTAGGGCCAGGAGACGTTATAAGGGCTCTTTTTTCTCGAACCCCTTCCTCATGGAGAAGTTATAGTATCAATCATCGACGCGAGCACAATCCCTTCCCTGTGCCAACACAACAGATGCTGCCGCCACCCGTTCTTTTTTGTCCAACAAGACTCCATTACCATAAATATTGTTTAGTTTGGAAAGCGATCAGTACGCGGACATGATTGCAACGAGGTGTTCCCGTTGTTCTACTATTGGAAACCAAATATGTGTGTAAAGACGGACATCTGTGAGGGTTCCTCCCCCATTTGCCCCTTGTTAACTACATACTCTGAACATATACCGCTCAAGAAATCAAACACCAAACCTGAAATAGTCTTCTCGGTTACAAGAAAACGTGGCATTTTATCGAGTTAATTTTAGACGCACATCCAATAAAATATGACAACGTAGGGAAATAGCCAGAAAATGGTTGATTCCGACAATGATTTAGTGTCCATCACAAAACCAACAACTCATCCTGACACAGCTCTACTTATTTTCAGTCGCATCGATTCGATTATTGGCCTGTAAAACATTTAATCGATTCCACATCTTTCTGGAAGATACCTATAGTCCATAGCTATTATTATTTCCATACCCTATTAAACAACCGTAAATAGAATTCTCTCCAATTATTACCTTAAATTTACAGCACATTCCCCTTTCAATGATTTCTAGAACGAATTTCAGATAGCCATTTGTGTGTGGCAGTTATGGCAGTTATTGTATTTAAAAAACGAGAGAAAAGAGGAATGAATGAGAAAAGAAATAAATAAACAAGACAGCGTACTGTTGGGATCAATATTTTATACACCTGAAATGTGGGACTCCTTTATCATTCATGAGATCGTATTTGAAATTCGAGCAAGAAAAAAAATTGAATTCCATCGATATACTAGACGGTTACAAAAAAGTGCGAACAAATCAGAAAGAAGGGCGGCAAGTGTGGGAATTCCACTATTTTGGTAACGAACTCGGAAAGACGCTTCCTCTCTCAACAACTACTGGTAAAAAAGTAGTAAAAATCGTGAGAAAATTTTCGGGAGGTTGAAATAAATTAGTTTTTTGTCGTTTGAATGAACTTGAGGGGAGATACCGAAGGCGAAAAAAATGGGCAAATAATAGAACTTGGTGTTTTGGGTGAAAAAACGCCTTGCCCTTACTGAAGAAACGGTAAATTTTTTTTCCCTTCAAAATGAACATTTTTCGTGTGAATTCCACTAAACCCCGAGGCGGTTCCTAAACCCCCTACGCGTTTTTAAGAGGGTGAGAGCTTCGGTAAAAAGAGATTTTTTCGCCCCAAAAAAACTTCCAGAAGGGGAGATGAGTCTCTTGGATTTGGGTAAGTGGGTTAGATGAGGCGTATACTCGAAGGGTGATCTTCGGAAATTTCTCAAAAAACCGTTCTGCACCCTTTCGTGGGAATCCGGGATTTTGTCGACTAGGGAGTTAAGTTTTTAAGAGAAACTACACCGAAAACGACACCTATTTTACAGAAAGCTTTTTAACGGCGAGGATCTTCTTTGGCGAATCTCCCCTTCGTACTGGGCTCTTTGTACGAAAAAAAATGCTCTTTTCCGTTAAAAGAGGGAACCTTTGTCGAAAGAAAGTCGTTAAAAAACGAACTTTTTCATCATAAAGAAATCCCTTCTTTTGGAGAGATGGGTAAAGGCATACAAGTCGCATTTTTCTGAATTAAAAAAAATTGTTTTTCCAAATTATTAGTACAATTTTTTACTTTATATTGCATGTAATGAATGAAACTAGACATTACTAAGCTAAGAAGAATAAGAAGATAAGAAGGCAATTTAAGTAATTTCTGAATCGCCGCTTTCAAGAGGCATTGCCACGTATCCAATACTTCGTCATATAATATGTGACGTCTACTTTATGAGCGCTAAAATTTCTGTAAAAAGAACACCACAGATATTTACTCTAACAATTATTTACAGCGACTCCACGTTTGCTGTATCGGAAAATGCGCTTTTAAACGAATGATCTAATCGTGGATAAAATGGAAAAAGGAAGAGGCTAATAATGCTGGATTAAACGTGTGGCATTTTTTTGACGATTTACATCTTGATCAGAGTATTTAACTTTGATCAGTTGCTTAAAAATGGGTCAAGGGCATCACCACGGGAGGCGCGATTCGTATACTAGATAATCTACGACCCTAGAAAACTATGCTTAAAAACGCTGAAAATTCATTCACAGGGGTTGGTTATCCCTAGGACCATGGAGACTCATTCGAACCGATTCAGCGTCCAAAATTTAGTGGAAAATGATGAGTGGACCCCACACGCCTAGGTACCAGAAATCTCAAAACCTAACCTCTTCCGGCGGGTGCTAATCATTCTGGGATCCTTTTTCGAAAAACACATTTTGACCCCCCACCCTTATTTGATCGGGCTGAAAACTTCGAGGAACAAACTTGAGCTGGAAACGGGTCCCGTCACCCAAATTTCAGATTTTTAGAAAATTTTTCTACGCGTGGATGGCGGATTATTCAAGAAATAACTAAGCAGAAGGCGAATATTAGCTCCCAAACGAGAACCGACACTAACTGAAGACTAGGCCGTTATAAATACAAGCTAAATGCTAATGCTGTTGCCATAAAGTTTTGTTTGGGCCATCCTCAATCCTATAAAATTAAAAGTGTATGAATAACAAATAAAAATGAAGGATTTCATTGAAATGAGCTACGTGATTTTTAAGTAGGAAGTGCCTTTTCATCAATATTATGCTCTTGGAGAGGAAAAAAAAATCGTTAGCCCTTTTGTTAAGAGCCCTGTTGCACTTGAGAAGCCGCGTCTGGTCCTGAAGGAGGTCGAGGGTGGGGGAAAGTCCATTACTTAGAGAGGACAGACCCAAGAGAGTCCCCCACGGAAAAAGGGACGTTTTTCGCCAAGGCCGGGGGGATGTTCAAGCTTGTGTGCCAACTCTGGCGGAAGATTACCAATATAAACCCCATACGGCGTTTGGCCTTTTCCGAACACACAAATACGTCGCAACGCCGGCGTTGTTCGATATAGAAGGCCGAGGAATGCTAATTTAAAACATGGACCGAATCACAAATAGAGTTTTGCTTCAAAGGGCCTTATTCCTAACTCGTCCCTTTCAATCACTTACTACCTTCGTCCTCTCGGCGCCGCCATCATTGAAATTGCTCAGCCACCCCCAGTTTTTTCTTCACTCTAGTTTCTCTCCTCTTTAAACTCAAAATGGGAGCTGAACGGGGTAAGGCCAATTGCGATTTCTTTTTTCCCCCTACAGAAGAATATTGATTTTATTTGCTCAGCTTGACGTGAATGTCAACGAGGAGGACCGGTTCGTCGAGGTAACCGGATCAACACAGAGGCATTTCTTAGAAGCAACGGTGAAGTAAAACGCTCAGTTTGAGTACCTAGCCGGATACTGAATAACAATTATGAGATTACTGGGTCGGGAAGACCACTGATGAACAGATTTCCTGCCGAATATAATGAAAAGCCGGATCATTTGGCAGTCAAATTAGTCAAGCATAAACCCTCAGTTTTCGATTTTTTGGCCAATTTTCATTTATTTTGACTAAAAAATCGAGAGTTCTTGAAGCTTGGTGGGCCATTGATGTTTTGGGAACAAAAATGTCACCATCTTCAAACCATATTTATTATTATTATTATTATTATTATTATTTTTTTTTTGCATTCGGAAGAAGACAGGTAAAGAGCACTTTTGATGGTCATCATTTAACATCTAAGTCTAGATTGCCTGCGAACGATCCGCTCGACACCACCGAGGCATTAAGACGGTCTTCAACCTTCAGATTGAGAAGGGTATCGGTAAAACACCAGTCTACGTAATTACCCAAACGCTGATGAACTTTTTTTAGGACTCTTCTGCAACATGAAAAATCTCCAAACGTAACAAAAACACTCCCGTTCAAGTGCCGAGAAAGCCGTTACGCACCCTATAATTATCCAAGAGACCTTCGGCTCGTCGATGAGGGAGCTCCGACCCTTTTTCGAGTTTTGTTTTTTCCTTACGAAATCAAAAGTACCGCAGTTATACGAGGTTTTTTTTTGTCAAGACGCCGAACAAAAAGTTGAAATAAATTAATAATTCACATCCTGTGCAGATTGAAGGCAATCATAAAGGATTTCCCGTGACGTCACTTGTTTACCGGGGGCAAACACTTCGTTACCCGCCCCCAACTTTTTAGTTACCCTCGTTTTTCTCCGAGCCCTTCTGTTTGGTTTCCTGCCTTCCTTTTTCCCATTTTATGATTCCGCCGCCATTCTCCTCCTTTACAATAAAGTATTTATCGAACTCTTTCTGTCTCTCTTTATCATATTTGTTCTTCATATTCATTTTACGGTCGGCTTTTATAACAGAGGACCTTTAGTCGGCAAGTGGATTGTAAAAAGGGTCGGTCGATATTGGAAGATCACGACGGACAAAATAATGTAATTACTGCCGATATTTGGCTGAATTAGCGAAAGAATAAGAACTACCTACAATCGCATAGTTTGACAGACCGAACTTGATTTATCCAAAGGATGAATAGATTGGCAGTGAACTTCTTTGTTGTCAACCTTGAGCCTGGTCCAACCTGATCCGGCCGGATGTGCCAGACGGTGGAAAAAAGCGAACCCGAGCGGTTCCTAGGAAACTCCCGCGGATCTCGTCACCCCCTTAATTGTGGATGCACATCAGAACTTGAAATCCCATTCAAAAGCCGAAGGAGTCTTCGCCGTAAGAAAACCGAAAGAGAAAGAGAAAGAGACCGACTCTACTCCCGGTAAGAAGAAGAAGGGAAAAAACCTGGAAAAAAGAGAAGAAGTTCGTCTTCTTCAACGCGAAGTCGAAGTTTTTCTATATAAGAAAGGCAACGGGAAGGACTTCAGAAATAGAAGGCAACAGAAACAGGAGGGCCAGCCATCTTTGGACTCTCTCGGTCTTTTGCAAATTTCAACTGCATTTCCATGCGAGAAGTCCCTCAACAGATCAAAGGGCCGTTGCCGCCACGTCCTACCCCGCGTCTCGATTTATTGACATTTATGCCACTGAGACGACGAGGGCGTTTTTTTTTCTTTTCTTTCTCTTCTTTCCCGGCCTTTTTATTTTTCCTTTTTTTCAACTTGGAGGGCGCGGGAGTATGAAGGCCCTAAAAAGAAGTTTGAATGGGAAACAGAAGTCAGTTCGCTTCGTCAGAGGTGACAATTTTAATAGGTCATGGATATTTCTTCGCGTATTGAGCTAATTCGCTCTTTTAAGCTACGTTGTGGGCATCCCATCGTCTCTTATTCAAACTACAGTAAATTGGCGTAACTAGAGCTCAAAATTGAGCTCTTTTTGGGAACTGGAAGAATATTCGTGAGCTATACTTACCAAAAAAAGAATAAAAAAGGACAAAAAGATACATGACACGACCATTCCCGAATGAGCGGCATGCATGAAAGGAAACCTCATTGGCTTTCCGAGCAAATTCATTACCATGGCATCCACGACCGGATTACGTTAACTAGAGTTGATTGGCGTGCATCAAGCCGTTATACCACAATTAACGAAGCAAAATAGGCCTTTGAAAACTGGAAGGGGCCTCGGCGCATACCGGACTACTGGACTCGGATGACCTTTTCTAACCCTCGTCTTAGCTAATAGTGGCACACATTTTATTGTTTCTTCATCAACTTCACTCAGCAAAGCTCGTTCTTGTGAAGCTGAAAGACCCCGAAGCTCCTTTTCATAGCTGACAAAAGCTCCACGAGCTTTATGCTACTTTATATCGCGGTATCAGAGGCGTAGCTTTTCTACGAGTAACGAAGCTAGCCGTCGAAAGAAAATCGTAAATTCGTCTTCTTCCTTCGAGGGATGCTGAAAGCAAATTCTCCAGATGAAACTATATTTCTTCGGTCTGATTCTACCGAGCTCATGTTCTCCCTATTAGGCGACAGTGCGCTACTGGATTCTTGACACTTGAGATCGTAATTCCCGATATCCTAAGATTCTGTCACAACTCTGAGCTGTTGTCGCTCGTAACGGCGCCTTTGCCCCAAGTTCACCTCAGGGACATTACCTACAGTGATTTACTTCAAAATGGGATCAAGGATTTCAGCGACGTTATACCAAAGTCTTGGTTTAATTACGTTCTGTTTCAACAATTGATACGCGCTCTGCCTAAGTAAGTTATATACGAGACTCTGAATCAGTAGCTTTAGTGTTTTACTAGAATTACGTAACCTAATCAAACTCAGATGAAACGACAATACCTCTGAAAATCCAACTGCTGTTGTATGAACCTCATCAATTCATCTCTAAATTCAGTATCACCTTCGACAAGATTCGAATAGGTATAAAATACACGCCTGAAAAATAAAAATAGAGGGTAAAGAGACGAAGCTTTGTAAAATGGGAAGTTCACATTTTTACACCGAATTTGAACAGCTTAATTAATCCTCGGCTTCCCAAAAATATAGTAAAACCGATTAGTTTCTACTCGTAAAATGAGCATGTTTGAAGAAATTTGGTATAAAAGCCGTTTAAGAAAGACATCTCCAGGATGTTCTTCTGGTTCTTTAGTTTTTCTAGATAATAAGACGACCTCGTAACCAATGACAAGAAAGGGGTAGTTTGGAAAGGACAGACCAATTCTTCTAGAGAATATCTTAGCATTTTGTTCTGACGAAGAGTCGGTCTGTAATGAAATCCCTCAGTGAAAAAAAAATCCTATCTGGAGAAAAACCATGAATACGTTGAATTTCCTAGTCTCCGCAGGTCTGAAATGGTCTGATTTTGTCGCCGAACAAGGGCTCGGCATTTAAAGTAGCCGCTTATACAGCTGGAAACGGATGATATCGGCGAGAGAAAAGTAACATTTGGCCGCTTCGGTCGGTTAGATTTTGTATAATTGGGAACGAACTGTAGGGAAAAGACTGATTCGTCCCTCGACCCAAAAATGGGGGCTTCCAACCCCTCGGAGGCCCCTTTCCGATCATTATCATATTAATGAAATTTCTCCGACTGTGTGCCGTTGGGGGAGTGAGCCGAGGAGAGGAAACGGAAACCTTTTCTTTCATAGTGAAATTGGAGATTTTTCCCTGCGAGCGCACCCCTTTCTGGGTTCGCTTCTAGAAAAAAGCCCTTTTTCCACACTCATGAACCGAGATTAGGTTCTTGAGATGGAAGTTTAGGTATTAAAAGGCTGAGCCAAGTGTAACCCCTCCGAGTTCACCTTAAATCTTCTATTGGACCCCGTTTTATCCAGAAAATATTTGTTTGTGCCGTAGGGTCTTGGTGGGGAGGTCTATAGAACTCTCAAGGGCTCTTTTCTCCCACCTACTCTCCTTTTTTCCGTCTTGATTTTATCAATTTCCAACTTTCCTCTCCTTCTCTCTGCACACAACAAATGCACCCCCACGTACCCTCATGGCTGCAGGAGGGAAACTTGATTGAAACCTTTTCCTCTTGTTCCTTTGAGTAGCCCGTTACTCCAAACGATTTTTCATGAACGAACCTTCGCTGCCCAATGTGTTGAAGCTAGGATTATCTCAAAACGAAAGGAACGATTCACTTCTGAATGTGAATTCTCTTGAAATAAACCTAGAAACTTCGCTGTTATTCATTGAATCTCACCTACCTAGATTAGATTAGATTAGAAACTAGACCTAAACGCCACACAGGATAGGTATGATCTGTGAGTGCGGTGAAAAGGCGTCTTCAAGAGAATCTAGGGAGAATAGTAAGAGTCAAAAGAGAGGAAATTCATGCTTCCTGATAAACCATTGCCAGAATCAGGAATATTTTTTTTGAAGATACTACCGCAGTTGGTAATCTCTGAACATCAAAATCCTAATTATAAAAGAAAAAAATTTCGCCGACTAACGAGTTGAAATGACATAGAATTCAGCAGTACCAGAACCAGCAGAACCTGATTCTAAGTACCAAACTATTATTATTTGAAAGTACGTATCATAAGTCACGACATCACATAAATATTGTTGCTAGACTGTTAAACCACCGATCAAGATACGAAAAAGAGTGAACTAAAAATGAAGATAGCACGTGTCATTATTTCTGTTAGGTATTCTCACTCGTTTCCGTTCGAACAACAAACTCTTCCCGTCGGCACGTTATAAACTATAGGTCGCTATTCAAAACGCATTCATCACAAGCCAGGCCCCTATTAAAAGTCCAGAACCAATCTCAATTATTCCAAAACCATTAATTTCCCTAATTTTATTTTTCCTCCTCATGTAAAACACGCTTTGCTCTTTTGGGCGCTCAACTGTAGATGGGATCCGGTAGCTTTTAATTGCAGGGTTTCACTAATTTCATTTTGGGCCGGGCATTTTTTTTTAACGAAGGACTTTGAAGAGGGGAATGAAGATTCATAGAGCCTGAAGTCATAACGTTCTTGTCCCGCGAGAGCGACGAACCAAGAAATTTACACAAAGTAATTTGTCTTCAACGAATGAAATATTGAGTCAAAAGATGAAACTTTTTATATTCCCTAAGTGGAGGTTTCTTACTCAAAGCAACTGTTTTCTTTTACTAATCACAAATTAATTTTTTATACAGAGAACAACTGTTGCTGTATGATTTGTCAAGACACGGATCAAGCCAGGTGACGGTAATAGTGATTCAGAACCCCTTAATGACCTTCCTCGTCGTTGAAGTAGGTTAGATGGAAATCTTGGAAGAATGTTTTAAGAATTCTCGAACAGTTCTTTGAACGATCAGCGACGTGAGAAAATTCAATCCGTATTCTTTATACGCAATGTTCTTACAGTATCCGTATTTAGTTTTAAATGGTTGACAACGAACTTAGAATGGAATTATGGAAAAAAGGTATTTATCCTCAGTACGGAGATGATTCCATGGAATTACTTCCATAAAAGAAGGTGTACCGTGTACTTGATTGCCTTTACTCTTTACAGGTGTAATTAAAAGGAAAGATGGGATTTGAGAAGAACCGAAACGTGATACAATTGCTAATTTAATGCTAAAAGGTGTGGCTGAGGTTTGTATTTGTTCAAAGGTCAAAGCGATGGATGACTCACACAAGACGACCAACAAGTAAAGTTCTCCCGCCTGGATAAATCGGAAACAAGAATAGCGTAACGTAGAGCAAGCTGGCAGACGCGGTAGAAACAGCTGCAAGAAATGTCTTATCTGTGGGTCGGCCACAACAACAACAACGGAAGATGGTTAATAAAAGACGAATGGTCGGAGACAAACCACAACCTGGGCACCCCATGTGAGGCCATCTTCAGATTAGCTCGAGGGGGTTGCGCGGGGCACGAGCCAAAAAGGGGTTGTAACGGGAATGTGCCGCCCAACCCTTCATTGCAACTATTGTAGGGCGTAATAAAAAAAAGCTCAATAACTACCGGGGTAGCGTTGCTCCTAAACGGTAAAGGGGTAACTACCCTCGGCCCCACGCACTTCAGCCCTAGAAGGCTTTTTTTCTCACCTGCACTAAAGCACGAGTCATAACGAGATGGTGGACGGGTGCTCACGATTGCCCTTTTTATACGACGAGAGCAACATCAATGAGACAGTTGGGGTGAGAAGTCAAGAGCAGGTTGAGCCTATGGATTAGGCTTAACCTCACGTCCAGAGGGGAGTTGCTGACCGTGGGTCTGAAGTAAAACCCCAGTCTTTTAGGCACAAAGAAAATATTCTCAAAGTTTACCGAAAAATTCATTAATCGATGTTAATAAGCCGACAATACCTAAATTTCTATAACTGAAATCAAATAAGACTTACCACAGCTGTCGACATCTTTCTTCTGGTATCCAAAACCTGAAGCAGAAAGAGCCTATAATTAATGGCGATCATAAAAAATGAGACTACAATATATTATTGTCGAGAATGTTTGACTTTGAAAGGCCATATAATAGATCAATATTATCACCGAGAATAATTCCCATTTCGTGATATCTCGTGGAAGGAATGACTGTCCAGTGGCGGACCACTACATAAAACTATTGCAGAGCCAATTCAACCTTAATTGATTATATTTATTCTATAATTCTAGGCTATTAAATTATAAATTACGTAATTAATAATAATTATATTATTATTCTAACTGGAACAACTAACTGTTGCATTCGAATCGACTGAAAACCATTTAGGCTCTCTTTTTAGGCAACTCTTTGGGCTATTGACGTATTTTCAGGCCAATCGTCCGAAAGAGCGGAAAGGTGAGGGCAAAAATAGGTATTTTAAAAATAATTTTGGGCAAAGGGGATATCCACAATGGCACACTCGCAGTCACGTAGTAATTAGTCATCACATAGGAATGCATTTAACTAGTCTGGCAAGTGTGTGAACCACAATCTAGGTGAGGGAAAATACCTTGTTGAATTATAAAAGATGAAGATGAGATGGGGCAAAAAACATCCAATATAGGATAATACAATTACGGGTAAACTAATAACGGAGGGCAAGGCCGTGATCAGATGAAATATTTTGCCAAAGCAGTTCACCCCCTGGGGGATGAAACTGGAAGGACGGAGGATGTGGGCGAGGCCAGATGCAAAAACATTTAAGCAGGTGGCGCCAGGTTGATAAGGGAAGGCGCAGGTAAGGAATTCGAAGTGGCAGGGAGAAATAAGATACTTGCCGTACAAGGGAAGATCCAGAGGGGGTCGATTCAGAGGGTTCCAGTAAGTGTGGTCCGATATCAGGGCAAAATTTACACTGGGGAATAATTTGACGAACCACTTTTACCAACTTCGGAAAGCCTAAAAAGTATACATTCGGGGAACTGTAGGAGGAGTCACTAGAATAAACGGCTTCTTTCGCTATTAGAAGACCAATAATTAAGAAAAAAAGGGATTCATTGCGATAAGTTCTACGGAGCTTACACGAATGAACAAATTCTTAGACACGTTTAAGACCTCTACGCTAGGATCTAATTATAATTTCCAGTCATCTACGAGTTTACTTGCTTCAACCCTCCCTTTTGGTCATGCCAGCGTAGATAACAGCCCCTCAGTTTCTCTTGTAATGGATATCACACATTAGGCTTCCAATATACGCTCTCTCAAGCTCCGGCTCTTAAACGGATTCAATCCGAGGAATGTGAAAACCATCTTGTTTCCTCCTAATTAAGAAGTTGTTTTACAAGCTCATGATTTAAAGCCTTTAAAAGACTACTCGTGGCCTATGGGGTGGGTCATCTCACGTATTTGGGCCCCTAAACTCAACCGGTGAAAGACTGACGCAACAAAGCCGCGTCAGACTCTACAAAAGAAGATAATCCAAACTGAGAACACGGATGAAAAAGGACGCGAACCGCCAAGGAGCAACGAGATTTATTGTTTTAATTAATTTTATGTTTATTAAAGAAGCAGCGAAAGAAATTATACAGTCGGTCGGTTGAACATTTTCAATTTCTACCGTTCAAACGCGGTAGAAGATCGAGAAAATAGTACGAGTTCATTAGAAAAAGAGTGGTGAGAAGTTTTGAATATATAGCTTTCATTTCGGCAGGAGGCGAAAACCCTTCGGGAGTGTACAAGAAGAAAAATTAGCCTCCGCTGGGTAGATTAAAAGATGAAAACGGTATTAAAAATAACAAAAACGAGGAGAAAGAAGTCTCTTTTTGTGCGCGAGGTTGTTTTTTCGAAGTGAAGAGAAGCGTCTGACCATCAAAGGCCGATAAATCTGTGAGTTAATAAACATAAAGTCTTGAGAGGGCGAGCGGGCGGGGTGCGCATGCTAATATCTTGCGTGGCTAATTAAGAATCCTTTCTGGAAAGGCATAAGAGGACTACCATGGAGCAGGGCCGTATTATAGCGCACGATGGAGAACATTGTGCCTTTTGAGCGCCTATGGAAGCCCTCGGGTTGGTGAGTTTACGAGTCGCTTTTAAACTGAATTGTGATTCGTTTTGAATGTACACTTTACAACGACCGATTAATAAAAGTGAGAAAAATGTGCATTAATAAGGTGATAATTCTGAAACCAGCATTGTCAGGGAGGTTGTTACTGAAGCGTTGAAATGTTTTAGAGCAAACAGCAAAGCAAAAGGTGCAACAAGAAGGATCTAGTTTGATTCATATTGAATATTATTACAATACTTTTTAATGGGGGTAAAGCAATCTTTGCCAGATTTGATATATATTAAAAAAAAAATGCTATGTTTACAATTCTGAGTCAAATCGAAATTTGTAACTCTCAAAAACTGGCAATTCAGAAAAAGCGGGTGTAGTTTGGTGGTCATAATTTTATTGGTGCATGTTATTCAGATACCCTAGAATGTGAAGGTATCGACACTATAGCGTTATTACTGATAATGATAATATGTCCAATATTGATGGAATTATAACGGATTTATCATCCAAGATAACCAAAATCCCGAATGGCCCCACATCACGGCCGTAAAAAGGTGAAAACCCTTATAACTATTATAACACATTTTCACTATAAACGCCTACTCAAACCTGCAAGGAATAACCCAAGTATAAATAATATCCGCCACTTTTTGATCACAAAAGACCCTCTGGGCGTCGTAGCAAACCATTTCGTATCACAAAAAAATTCAATTTGATAATAGGCGTGTAGTTCGTGCATTGTATGATTTCTCGAGTACGTAAGTTGATAGTTTGCGTCACACCATTTGGCGGAAGAAAATGATAGCTGTTCAAGAAGCACTGGCCACGAACTCGACTTGCGCAAAGGAACGTGCCGGGTCGCTAAAAGTATACGCCCACAAACCCACTGACCGAACGAATTGTTTTAAAATCTCTCAACGAGGATTTCATTATTATTAAAAGGTTAGCGACTCAACACGACACGAAAGTTCCTTTTACTTGGGCTCAACCGATTGGTTATTGTAGATCGTTCAGCGTGAGCAGCAGTTAACTGTTCAACAGAAAGAGTCCCAATAGATTTATACGAAGTTCAATGACACTCAATTATATCAGGCCTGGATGGAATGCTCAACCCACAGTTCGTTAATAATTTCAAATTAGGACTCCCAGTGTTGTGAGGGTACGATTAACCCTGCCCAGGTGTCATCACGTATTCCATTCGTGCTGGAAAATGAATAGCTACTTAGTACAGAAACTCCAATATGCCACCAACACGTTGTTAGGTGGAGAAATGAAGTCGAGCGCGTATTTTTATTTTCCATTCCCTAATTAGAGGAAGCTCTAGCGAATACGAGGTCCTAAGGGAAAGACCCGGCACCGCTCTCTCATTAGAGGACGAACGTGATCGCTAAGACTGGTCTGTGCTGGTGCTCTATGACAGGGCCTTAGGCCAGGTGGCCCGTAAATTAATTATAAACTACCGCCTAATTATTGTATCTATAGGTTTTTTTTCGTTCTTCCCGAAGACCCCACGATTTTCCAAAAACAATAGCAATCTTCCAGGACGGTAGGGGCTCTTCTGGTAAAATAATTGGGGATTAGGTGCCCGGGCCTGCAGCACGCCTGGAGTAGCAGCATTGGCCTTCATTAGCCGCATCCCTCCCACTGCCAACAAAAGAATTATTATATCCGTGCTCTCCCGCGTGAGATATTGTAACATAGAAACATTATACGTGCCGCGATATCTGGTGTTTATCCAGCCGTGACTGTCTCTCTAGTCTCGGATCTTCGAAGATTCCTTCCACGCCGCATCTTCCATTTGATGTCTACTGATTACTGACAAAACTCTATCTCCAAGATCAGGCCTTCCGTCATCATTTTCCAGCCCCTATGGAATATCTTTCTCGCCAGATGTGGCACCCCAGACCGTATGGCTCTATCACGAATGCCATCAATATTGGCGAAACAGATTAAACAAATTGAAGCATCGACTAAGAGAGGCTAGTTTGATCCGTCCTAGTAAATGCTAATTATTGCGGGGTTGTGAAGTCGTTCAAATGGGACTCAAGGCTGATCAGAAGTGGCTATGTATAGTATGAATTTCATGTTTCAAGCCTTCACCCCCTTATAACATAGTAAACACAGAATGAAATTAGCTCAGGGAGAAATCTAAAATAAACAAAATTTCTCTTCAAGTCTCTCTTCACCATTATTCGTCGTATATGAAGTGTAGCAATGCTCGAAATGACTGCGTCGTTTCCTCAACAAAAGCCTCAGTTCGGCAACCATAATTCCACGTTGGGGAGAAACATCGTAATTTGTCTCGGGAGTAATACGACGGTAATCAGAGCGTAGGTCGGCGGAAAGCGCCTTCAGGACATCAGAACTGAGATCTACTGATGTCTTCAGCGTTTCCTTTCCGCCGTTCCATTAAAATTGTCTAGTGTTTTCAGAGGAGCACACAATGACGTTTCTTCCTCACTTTTACCATCTCGGGTCAAGTTTCATCTCAAATAAGATAATATTGTCACGGAACTACTTTCACTGCATGCTTAATTAAGTTGATGAGGTCGCATTCACTAGTTGGTGGCTCCTGAAACAATTGTGTTCGTCGGTTTTCGTCTTGAGGAAATTTTATTGTTGAAAATTAACGTGGAAGAAAATCAACCACCCTCGGCTCGGACCCTTATTACCATAAAACCACCAGCTTCCTTCTGAGTTACTGTAAAACGCCTCCCAGTTCTCCTTTCTCATGAATAAGAACCGAACTAATAGAGGTAACCATCAAGATGGCCGAACCCAAATTACTGAGCTCCGGCAATTGAGCAGAAATATTGAAATTAGACCGAAATTTCGACGGAGCCGCCATTGTTCTTTTTACTGCCTCAGAGGAGAATCCATTACGAAGGAAAATTTGTTCGCTTTTTTTTCACAGACTCCTCTCAATTCGCTTTTTGAGAAGGGAAAAAAACCGATCTAAGATACGGTGAAAGTTAGCGTATTATCCCAGTTCAAATTGGTGCTACGTTTCATTAGCGGCCGATATGATCTGATCACTCACAATCTACCCCGTAGAGGTAAATTCAGTAGGGAAACCAACAATCAGGAGCGGTACAAAAGGAAAGCACACCTGATAATCAGAGAACACTGCTTCCTTGATAATTACTGGCGCAAAAATAGTGTTTCCACGGCTTTTCAGGAGTACAAAATCATTCACACCATAAACGAAAATGATTTCCCCGAGATCACATTGTTAGTCGTGTGAACTTGAAACCTCACAATTGACTTGACTCATTTAGAAATTTAGTAGAACTTTACGCAACCGCCACTGTCTAGGGTCGTATAATGTATAAAAGAGCACGATTGAGCACCGCTAATGGCCGCATTATGGAAAACCTTATATTAATAGAATAAACTTAAAAAAAAAAAAAAAAAATTGGAAAAATTGCAGAACAAAGTTTATCAATTTGATGTTAGTCTTCTATCGAAAATTTACACACCATTTGACAATTTTTTGCCCCCCAAAAAAGGTAGCCAAAAGGTAATGGTTTCAACTGACTTTCATAGATGAAAATAGGCATTTTCGGGAGCACCCTGCACACTTGCTAGTATAATTTTGTAGCCAAATTACTTCTAAATTATTCAAAATCCGGCAATATATATTTATATCGTCGCTTCCTCCATTCGCGTTGCGTGAATAAATAGTAAAATTATGAGAATTGGATTTCCCTTATAAATTTGTCAAAGGCCTACTTTGAAATCCAGTTTTGCCAAATGAAGGGTTAGGAGAAACGACTCACAAACGTTTAGATCTCAACTGGAATTTTGAAAACCTTGGAGGCACAAGACACTTATGAAAAGGATTAAACATAGCTCAAGTCGCCCGATCAACCCTTCCTCTCTTTTGTAGTGAAATCCCTGATTTACAGCGTGTAAAATCCCTTAGCGTGGATGTATTTCACGCTTTGACGTTAATAGGTGGTGATTTCGAGCACAAAGTAAGTACGGGAAAACATCTGGTAAAGTTCAAACATTTTCGTTCGCCTGTGAAGATGAGGTCAGTTATAGTATTTACGTCCTAGGTACGTTGAAGTGCTGAAAATAGTGCTTTGTCGCCGTTGGCTAGTTTGGCTTTGTCTCTTCCCAATGTGGTCTCAGCGATTCGTTCGCTTAGATTAGTTAACCCTTAGACGATTGGCAATGAGGGGCATGGTGACAAAATATGGAAAGCAAGGCCTGAAAACAAGCAAGTTGTCACCTACAACGGTTCACTGTTTTAGAGTGTGAACATTTTCCAGATCATAACGTCGGTTTATAACAAGGTTACAAAAGTGTTGCCACTACGGCCGAATCGGTGTGAAATTATCCGTAAAAAACCACGCGAACGAAAAATGTTCCAAATTAAAGAGGTGGACGAAATAGCGTGACCGAAACGAATAGGAAAAACGTTTCAGCGTTTGTGCAAAATACCTCGTGAGCGGGCATTTGATTGTGTTGAGCAGGTGACACGAGAAGACGATTAGCATAATAACCTGCTCGTTCTTCCCTCCTCGACCTGGTGTAGTAGGGCAACGGGGATTCGGTTGAAAATATGCGCCCTTTTCTAGGTCTTGAACGCCCCTTCTGCCTTTAAAACGACGAGGGTGGCATAACGTGGAGGGATAAGGATCGAAGGGACAACAGGTGTCGGGTGTAAACGTGGAATATGACTGACGCCAGTTACGATACCTTCCTGACTATCATTCTCCTTCAAATAATGCTCCCCCATGTATTCGCATAAAAGAACATTTTGAGGAACTATAAATAAAATAATAAGTACCTACAACATTTAAAAAATGCTCTAACTATTTTCCATTTTTCACTAAAAATTCAAGTTTTTGGCCCCCATTTGCACCACCAGGCTTTAACCGGGACGGTGATTCCTCTATAATCACGATCACACGTTGCAAAAATTCGCATGAGAAATCTTTTTGGCATTTTTGACTCGAGGTAGGTAGGTAGAATCGATTTATCACTCATTCATGTATTTCTACATTAGAGGTGGCTTCAAAGAAGACCTGTTGAGGATTTTGCAATGTTTCGTAGTTTATTTGCGGTTGGCTGGACACCCCCTCCCTCACCATTTCAATCTCAACCAACAAAATGATCGAGAGGATTTCTCTCGCTGGTTCACGTCCACGGCGGCTAATCCACGTTATAAAAACGTCCAAAGGATCCAGAGAACAGTTCGATGATTTCTCTTCAGGTGTCCTGACAGGATCGGCTTCTGGGATAACTCACCGTGTAAGGGTCAGGGAGGGACGACCTTGAGGCGCCTCGTACTCGGTTGTTGCCACTGTCGAGAACCCAATGTCAATTAAAACATCCTCAAGTCGTCCACGCGTGAATCTTGTTGGTCATCGACAACGAGTTCAGTTTAAAACGATGAGAATCACCTACCTAGTTCTGTAAGTGTGGGTTGTGGAAAGAACAACCATATTAATTTCACCTTTTCATACATTCCAATCGCGTTGACTAGTCTGTATAACATCTCAGTAAACCCACCTTGTAATCGAGGGAGATCTCGTGATTAGGTCGCTTGTATTACCGACCTTTACCGTCTTAAGGGTGCAATTAGCGGGATACCCGACAGCCAAGAGCGTCGCGAGCAACTGTCAGCGTGACCCGAACCGCTACCAGATTCATTTTCAGCATGAAGATTCGTAAATACCGCCTCTCGCTGGCCACAAACCAGTTCTAAAGTGATAGTGAAGTTGAGTAAATTTTTAAGTATATTTGAGACGCCAATTTGGAAAGGAAACCGCTCCATTGTCTCATTATCAAGGAAATAACGACATATATTCATGGTATAATATAAACAATTGAGGGAGTACGTTAAACGAGTAACGAAACTTCATCTGACCGATCTCATTATATTATGGCGCATTGAATGAGCCTTTGCATTTGACTATCGTGCGACCTTGTTTTTTTAATTAGTTATTTCCCAATGGAATAAGCAACACCTTTTTTCACGGCTAGAAAAAATTGAAAAAATATAACTAAAAATTGAAGATTTTAAAAATCATAATCCCAATTTTTGTAATTATTCGTTCTCCGAACCGAAACTGTCACGGCCACGACGGCATCGCTGCCATTTTTGCCGTCCAAAACGCAATCCTGCTGGCATCCATGAACTCACAAAGAATTACTTGATGATGATCAGAAATGATGGCTTCAGAGTTACCATTATCGAATCCTCGTGGCATTTCAACGCTTAGCGAATTACGGGAAAAACGTATAATCTCCGCATTACAGCACAGGTGGTAAGCTTTTCGCTCCGACTAATCAGAGCGTTGCATAATTTCTTCGCCGGAGCCTCATTTTCAATGTCAAACAGTAAAACTCGAAGAATGTCATTACCGTCGATGTGACGGGACATTTGCCTTTCGCCTTATACGTTCTTTCCCCACTTCGACTGAGAAGCTTCAAGTGGCAGTTCCCACTCGGGCATAAAATACTAATCGTTTGACGTAATCCTAAGTGAGAGTTGAGTTCAGTTCCAATTACGAGGTCACCACAATGTGATGTTTTGTTTCGCTCAACGCGTTTTAGACGATTGTTATCAGCAGAAAACAATAAACATGTGAGTTTTAAACTTGTGAAGGTCGCATGACGAGCGAGTGGAGAGATTTTGGTTAATGTGTACCTTGAATATGGATTGGTGAAACCCAAGATGCCCAGCAAAGGACTGTATGTATGACAAGAAACCATTTAAAACCAAAACTCACAAGATGCTCCATAACTGTTATTAGCAATCCAACAGGTAATCTAGATAGGCACATGATGTCTACTTTCAAACAGATTCCCCAAGTCAAGATTCCATGACTGCTCCGTAACCATTCCCATACATGTTAGTTGGGTTATAGCCGCCTTCGGAGTACTCTGTTTTGGTTGGTTATTCCTTGAATGATCAACCTATGTTTTCATGCAAGAGGTTCCCTCCGATTTTCCCCAAAATTGACAGATTGCGTTTCAAGATGTCTACATTTATGAAACGCTGCAAATTCCTTCACAGGGGTTGGTTATTTCTCGGACCAGCAGCATGGAGCATCATTGGAATCGATTCAGCGTCCAAAATTTAGTGGAAAATGATACCCCACACGTCAAGGTACCAGAACTCTCGAAAACACCCATTCGAAATTGGTAGATAGGCACCCATTTTGACCCATAGCCTCATCCAGAGGGCACCAATCGTTCCGGGACCCGTCTCATTGGATTCAATATCAGAAATTTACTCGAAAATAATACCCCACACGCCTAAAATATCGAAAATCCTTTTTTCGAATTACAAAACCACCATTCGCCATCCACGCCGTTTTTGAAGTAGAAAATTCTTTGAAAATATAATATGATGGTCAGTGACCCGTTTCCGGCTTTAGTTGGTTTTCGAAACTTCGAATCGGACCAAAGTTGGTAATTAAGGGTACTTGTAACCCCCACAAGAATTTACAGCGTTTTTATTTTGTCAGTCAAGCTTTTAAAGAATGTTCGTTTCTACAGGCTTCAAGAAAAAATTCAAGAGGCGAGCGGTCTAAATCTCAATTAGCATTGAATAGATTTCTATCGTTAGGGCATTGGTGGGATGTGGCAGCATGTATGGAGCCGCCGTATAACCAAATACCAATGAAAATGTAGTCCACAAGGAAGCGTTCTACTCAACTTGTCCCTTCACGTCTTCATTGCAAAGTTAAAGCTTCATTATCATCCAAGACAATAAGTAAAAACCCTGAAAGAAACGTCAGAATATCCTCAAAGTCCTCAAGTTGAACCTTTCAACGGAGTCCTCTCCACCGAACCGCCAATTCTCCTTGTGACCTCGTCCAACATAAATTATAATAATCATAATAGCGGGTTCAGTTGCGAAGCCCTAAACGACCCCCGGCTCCTCTTGTTAGGTATTCCGGGAAATACTCGCCCCTTTTAACTAGTCTGTGAAGTTGGCCTTTTTTTCCCTCCTTTTTGGTAGGTACTTTTTTTGTGCACAGACTTTTTTTCTCATTTTCTCTCATCCAAAACGAAGGCGACTCAAGTCTTGGGTGGCGCCTTCTACTGTTCAGTTATCTTACAAGAAGCCGTCGAGTTTAGTCACTTCTCGAGTTAAGACTCCTCCTCGCTGCAAATTATAATCATTTCTTCGTAATTATCTCGAGCATTAAAATGCTCCTATGTTCTTCGCTGTTTTTGTTCCCACCTTCGTTCAATTTAATGGGTAATCGAGCGTTTAGTTACAGAGCCATTGTGAAGTAAAACTATCAGTTGATTACTTAGAGTTGAGTCTTCTTTAAGTAAATACGATAAAATACCTATAAGTAGAAAAATGTTTGGTTTATTTGCTGTCAAAACCGAAACACCTCTAGGTATACCTACGGGCCTATAATTATTTAATTTTAATTTTAAGTGTGGGGCGTTATAATATACGACTGAAATGCATATAATAACTATCACTCTTATGGAATAAATGTGCACAATTTAGTTCTTCGGAACCAATCAATTGGTTATTCTTTGGCTGGAACTGAGCAGCCCAAATGCAGTTATGTAACCACATGCTCGGAATACATGAACATCAGGAGATAATAACTTAAAGTCAACAACCCCATGGACAATTAATTAGGTTATTCACTTTTACGTCGATATGTTTTGACGTCTTTTTTTCAATTATTCGTTTTTAAAAGAATATTTTTCTCTCTAATTTACTTATAAAAGAGATTAAGGGTCAAAATCCAAATAAAATAGTTTCTCTGATGTTTGAAGCTAGATTGACTTGGAACGGTTCCGTACAGGCTGATTGGCGGCTTTCTCTCGCATGCCAAAATACATTAGTTTCGTAAATGTTTTTAAAAAGTAGCACATATTCAAGTGTTAATCTATCAGAGAGACTGGGGCAACTCCCTGAAATATCAAATCCCCATATCACGCTGTTACTGGCATAATTACAAGATGGTTTCGAGCGATACTATAATCCGGACGGAAACGGAAAGTGGTGGCTTATGATAAAACTGTTGCCCACTTGACTGCTCTCACGAGCGCGACCCGGTTTTGAAGTGGGGAGTTAATTAGAAAATTTCGACCCGCTACGTTCGAATCGTTCAAAAAACACCTTCAGGTTGTTCGCACCTCGACCCGCAACGATCGTAGACACGCTAAAAGAGCGTTCAACTCGTCGCAGGAGAGAAAAAAAACTTGATTCCATTAATCTAAATCCATCTTGATAAGGTGGTACGAAGAGCGCGGAGCAAATTAATTTGGTTCGACCTTAATTCGTCCTTGTTTTCACTTCTAATTGTGCTCGGCTTCAGGCCAATTGTTGCGGCGGCTTGCATGTTAAATACGCTGAGAGTTGATTGATGCGAACGTAAGAGCAGCAGGTACGCGGGCGGCCTAGTAACGAACCAGAGGAACTTGTCTCACGAACGACTTTCTATGAGACAAACGCGCGATCAGTTTTTATAGTTTCCTGCGGATTCAAGATGTTGCGACAGTCGCAAGTGCCACTTTCTTGGAGGACCGGAATCGTGCATAAATTTGCGCACACGCAAACTAATAATCAGCTTCTCTTAAGATAAGTACCTATCTCTATTCGTTTCGATTGGGCGAGACTTGTTTTAATACAGATGCGAGTAAAAATTCTAAACACGAGCCGATTTGTACTTATCAACGTTGAAACAAGAATAATGCGACTTTTCCCCCATGATTACCCAACCATTCTGATAAGTCCTTGAATATCAACAGTGTAAATGGATTTTCTAATATGAAATTGGTCTGTATTGCCATTTTTTACTCACTTAAATCTCCGCAGAAGCCTTTTTCTTTTATCGGTGTATCTGTATCTGTAACAGAACAAGAAGTCAAAATAATAGGACGCATATATTTTCTATGAGCTGAAACGGCGTAGGAGTATATTTGAGTAGGGTCAACATCATAATTACTGCGATAAACTTGAACAATATGAACAAATGCATTCATGTTTTGACATCACACCTGTTCACGCGTTGCTCTTTTCCCGCTAAACACATCAGCTGCTGATGTTTTTAGCAGGCAATCTAAGAAACAAAAACTTTTCCAAATTAGAAGGTCAGCGCCTTCAGGAGGGAAAAAATTATCGTCTCGTTAAATATTGAAACACGAAAATGAGGTCCCCTTGAACAGAGAAAAACCACAAACAAATAAAATATCCCCTTGCGCAACAATCGTTTGTCTTCAGTTTTTCGTTAATGAGTCATTTAACTCGGGATATCTTCTGTACACAAAGATCGAGACCGTCTTTTTAAACAGTATATGATCCAATACGATCGGGTCGTAAACCGACGAATTTGAGGGCATTGTTCACAAAGGGGCGTTTATGTGGACGTCTTGAGCAATTCGGGAGATACAGGTGGACAGAATTTGAGACATGGCGCCTAACGTGTGCTTTATAAAGGTAAGTATATCTAGGTGTTATCAAATATTGGTTCGATACGATGAGTTTACCGATGAAATAAATTTGAGTTCTTGCTTTTCTTTGCCGTAACCACAAATATAAAACCGTTCTAAAATGACTGGAATTCAGTTCTGGCCAGTGAGAAGCCAATATTTACTAGAAAACGTTGCGTCTCATTCCTGATGTTACTTTTCTATTTTGAGAAAAATGGCGCCCACCTTTTAGTCAGCGCCAATTTTCATCACGGACCGAAATTTCGTGGACAGTCATGCGTCACAGGTCAAGGTTCCCAAAAAATCGAAAATAATTGTGAAAATATACGATTCTGCCTCATTTTACGGCAATGAGCCGCAAATTAGTTCAATTGATTTGATAAGTCTACATTGAATCGAACATCTTTTGGGTCATATTCCGACGGTTATTTCAGCTAGTGATAATGATTTAATCAATTTCTCCTTTGACAATTCGATTGATCGGTTTTCTTCGATGATAATAAGCCTTCACACTAAATTTTGTCAAAAGATATCACTGAAGCGCGTTTTATATTTTCGATGCTTAATAGTGATAGGTTCACCACGGTCCATCCTCAAAAACTTAGTTCAACACAAAATTGAGAAACTTATTCAACCGATTTCAATCAATTGCAGCCCAAATAAGCCAAAATATAATTAAACGCGACGTGACCACCACTTTGAGGAACTGAGTCACCAGACAAGCAATGCACTGGCAACAGGCAGGTTCCAACTGTTCTTCAGGTTGGCTCGCCGAGATTCCACTCAGTGTAAAAAACGATGTTCTGCATATTTACGAACGGAGCACCGTTTTACGCTGCGTCGGCCTTTGCTTCCGCCTATCTTGACTTACACGCTTGCAAATACCAGACGGAATTCCACGGAGGCTCCAATTAGAAGGAGGAAAAATTAAACGTCGAATACGAAGAATTAACCGACCGTTTAGTTCAACTTACTCATTCAGCGAGGTACTTTACTGAGTATATAACCTCTTTCGAGGCTTAATCTGCTAAGTTTTCCGGGAATGAGTTAGGTACATATCTAAAACGTGAGATTAAAAGCACTTGCGCCTGATTTACTCTTCAGAGGCAAATCTCTTGGGAAATTGGCTGTTCTACCAACCTCACCTTGAATTGATTTTATTACAATCAGTAACACGATTAGCAATTCAAAAAACAACTGAGCGAATACCCTGTTTTGATTACTTTGGTCCGCCGTCCACGCCGACTTTGGAAGTAGAATTATTCTAAAAATCTGATTCGGTCAGGGATCCGTTCATGGCTTTAGTTGGTCCTCGAAGCTTTTCAACCCCATCGGACCAAATGTGGGTGGAGTGAGGGTCAAAATGTGAAATTCGAAAAATGGATTTTTGAGATTTTTTGCAATCGGGGTGTGTGGGGTATCATTTTGCAGTAAACTCTGGACGCTGAATCCAACGAAAAGGGTCCCAGAACTATTGGCACCCACTGGAATAGGTTATGGGTCAAAATGGGTATCTATTACCCATTTTGAATGTGTTTTCGAGATTTCTGGTACCCAGGCGTGTGTGGATCATTTTCCACTAAATTTTTGACGCTGAATCCTATTAAATTGAACACCGAAACGCCCTCTGGATGAGGTTACGAGTCAAAATGGGTACCTATCTACCCATTTCGAATGTCTGTTATCGAGATCTCTGGTACCTAGGCGTGTGGGGTATTTTTTTCCACTAAATTTTGGACCCTGAATCGATTGGAATGGGTCCGGGACCCGCCACACCCACAGTTTCCCCCATTTTCCCCATGTTGAAGGAATGAATCTGCATGCGCCTGGTCCGAGGTTTAATTTAGTATCCAACACCGAGCCCCAAGCTTGTTCAGTGTGCTGCAAGCGATACAAACTTGGTGTAGGGTATTTTTTAAATATAATCCTAATAAGAGAAATTCTAAACAAAAACTGAGTGCAGGCAAATAACGAGCGGATGTACTTCTAATGCACTAGGGCGCGATTTCGTCATTTGATTTATTCCCGATAAAATCAACGATTTCAACATATTGGACGAAGTTATTTTATATATTCCACATTATACTCTGAGTTACGATCAAAATCATCATTTTCCCTTATATGGGCGTGTTTAATGTATCAAGATCATAAACGGATCCGAGAATTAGTAGCCAAAAGTGAGACTGGAGCAACAAAACCGCATTTCCGAGCGCCCGGGAGCCCGTACGCTGCGTAAAAGACGGCTCCCGATTAATGACATCCTTCGTTCTCTCCTTCTACTTACACTAATCAAGTCCTTTTTAAGGAGATTCAACCTTAAATGGGTTGTCGCGGTTTTGCATGCTCCGCTCGGTAAAGAGCTTTGGGCTCTTCCGGCTCCCAACTCCGGAGTTCCTGGCATTTCTTCACTCGGTGGCCGTCTTTCGCACCCCTGAGCACCGAGCGAATTTACATTCCCTTCGCATTTCTCGCGAAAAAGAAGAAGGAGCCTTCGGCCCGGTAACGGTGTAGAACCTTGAACATGATTGCGGCTTCTCGAGTTTACTCGTCTCGTTAGAATGAGTGGGAAAACAGTTCAAGAGAACAGTGGCTTCTCACACGAGAGCTCTATGGTTCGAAACACCATGTTATGAAGGATACAGCCGAATCTGTCCCGCTTTTTTAAAAAGCAATTTACAGAAATCACTCGAGAAGAAGCTACTTACACAATTCAATACGTTCGCTCGGCAATTCCCTTCCCATTAAAACACGGATACAACGTCAACGTCTTCACGTCATTCCGAGATTTTTCCAACACCTCTTTGGCTCTATACACCGAGAAACGTTCAATTTGTTTTCATCATCATTCAACCGCTCACATTAGGTTTCATGAGCCGCACGAGTTAGCAATTAATGAAGACATTTTTACCGGGAACGCTGACGGGAAGGTTATTACAGCGAGCATTGAGTTCAGCACAACCGGCAAAAAGGTACCAACGCTTGCAAACTAGTCATCTAGTCGGGTCTTTTATGCTGAGCTTGTAAAGGTCATTTTTCTCATTGAAGAGGCTACGGTTAAGCGAGAAAATACTGAAGAATGCTGTTATGTTAATGTAATGTAAAATAATTATTCAAGGAAATCATTCCCGAGGTTAATCCCTCCAAAATTTGACAGCATACGGTTGATGTCTATCAAAAACGCTGCAAATCATTCCACAATGGTTGATTACTCCTTGGAGCAAGAAAAAGGGGAAACCAGTGAGTGTAGTGTCACAGACCCATTTAATCAATTCAGCGCCCTACATTTGATGAAAAATGATACCCCAGGCGCGTAGGTATCCAAAAAACTGAACAATCACGTTTAAATTAGGTATAAAGGTACCCATTTGACCCATACCCATCTCCTGACGGCACTGATCGGTCTGGAATGAATTTTTTATTCGCACTCAACTCAAAATTTGCCTAATATCTCCCCCAGTGAGCTCAAAAAGTTGATGAAAAATCCACTTCTGCTGACGAATTTTGGTTGGTTATTCCTTGAATAATCAACCTGTTTTCATGCAAATGGTCAACCTCTCCGATTCGGCTCAAAAATTTTTTCTGGACGTTTCATGATGCCCTGATCAAAAAAGGTCAATGTCCGTCCGCCGTACGCCGTCCATCGTCCAGCGTCGTCGGTTGTAGAAAATTTTCTAAAAATCTGAAATTTGGGTCAAGGGTCTGTTCCCGGCCGAGACGGGTCCTCAAAACGTTTCAGCCCGATCGGACCAAATTTGGGGGGAGTGGGGGTCAAAATGTGTTTTTTGAAAAATGGATTTTCGAGATTTTGGGCGATCTTGGCGAGTAGGGTGTGATTTGGACGCTGAATCCAATGAAACGGGTCCCAGAACGATTGGCACCCACCGGAAGAATTTATGGGTCAAAATGGGTATGTATCCACCCATTTTGTATGTGTCAAGATTTCTGGTGCCTAGGCGTGTGGGGTATCATATTCTACAAAATTTTGAACCCTGAACCGATTGGAATGGGTCTGGGACCCGCCACACCCACTGTTTCCCCCATTCGAGGAATAACCCGTGTGTAAGAATTTGCAGATTTTTCTCGAAAGCCCTCGTGAATCAGAATTATAATAAAAGAATTTGCTGATACGCAAGCCGACACAGTTCGAGGAAAATCAATATCTCTCTTTTTATGTGTCAATAAGCAAACATTCTGATACAGGATGGGAATTTTGTGGAATCTTTTCTTATTATGGTAATACTCGTAACTAAGATCAGAAAGTGTTTGAAATATCTAATATTTGTCTATTATATTACAGGAAAAAATTAATTTTGTACCCAAGTCCAAACAATCACGTCGATCACATTTACAAGTCAAAAGGGAATTCCTTAATTTGACCTAGTGCCAACGCAGGCAGGAAGTTGCTCACGTGAATTCAAATAACAGTCGCTATTCGAAACGCATTTGTACTGAAGGTGGGCTCATGGGCTCGTGTCTTAATTTACTTTTAACACCCATTCCTAATTGGACTTCCTCTTCTGTTTCTTTTTGACTATCTTGTCTTCATTATCGAACAATTCGGTGCGAACGTGTCGTGTCGCACCGACTGAGGAGCGGGATTTCGTGGAATAACTGAGAAAAGCGTTTCGACACGACAACGTGCGATCTTTTTTCTTTCGTATGATTCGTTGAATGTTTTTTCATCTGTGATGAAATAGAGGCGCAATGGCATGTTCGTGATGTAAGTTGGATTCACTAGGGTTGTGAAGACATTCTGGTGGATAATTGAACATGCCTATACTTTTTCAACAGTAGATAGTAATGCTTTTTTTTAAAGAAAATATGCGATTGCGTCCGAAATTACCATATTTGAACTAATAAAAAGTATAGTTTTAAGTATGGTTTAAACGATTCGAAAATATTACGACAGTATACAGAATCGCTTTGATTTGTATTCGATTCGAAAATCGTCTTTCGGTCGCAACTCGAGCCCGTAACGCGTTCATAAATATCCCACGACTGGGGGAAGGGCGACAAGAAGAGTTACAACACAGAGTCGGATTTCCCATCTGAGGCCTATATGGCGGCCAAACTCACTTCAAGACCTCGCCGAAGGATCATGCAGAAAGAGGAGAAAAATTATCATCGGATTATCATAAAAATGTAGAGCAAGAGCCTCGAACGCCTAAGGAGTCAGGAAGGAGGTGCTTTTACAAGTCGAGCTCCAGTCTGTTGACAAACGATCTTGCGCCTCGGGAGTGTGGAGTAACTAATGTCCAACAAATGGAATGCTCAAGTCTGAAAACGAACCTCCTGAGCAGAGGAATCTTTAAATATCTTGCCACGGTTTCTTCCTTTTTCTTAAATAGGCGTAATTAATTAACAGGTCTCTTGAAAGCATCCCCACTGGGACTAAGTAAAGAGTTTTCGGCTTATAACTCGCTGATTCGTTCGGGTTTTGAAGTCCCATTTCGTCACTAGGCACGAAACATCTTAATCGGCTCCCGGGGGCCCCTGTTGAATGAACTCAAATCACGTACCCATCTCTAATGAATATTCATGAGCTCCAATGCTTCTCCTACTGATTCTAGCTGATACGAGAGCGCATTAAGCTAATATTCTTCGTTCTCATCAACTAAGTGGTGAAAAATCGTCGTGGAATAAATATCGTTATTCACGAGTAAAGGAGTTGGTAATTGGTTTCGTCGAATTCAACACGGTCAGGAGCTTACGAGTTACTTGTCTCAACCGAAAATAAGTAATAATCTGCATTCGGCACGAGAGTTATTATGACCAATACATGTATTGAAAATTAATTACCCGAGATTTGATTGATCTGATCATTGTCACATTGGGCGCTTCTGGTTGGTTATTCCTTGAATCAGCCTATGTTTTCATGCCAATCAATTTCAAGTCAATCTCTCCGATTCGGCCCAAAAAATTTTCTGTGCGTCTCAAAGTGTCTAGATCAAAAAAGTCAAATGTCCGTCCGCCGTACGCCGTCCGTCGTCCACTCCAACATTGGTAGTAGAAAATTTTCTAAAAATCTGAAATTTTGGTCAGGGATCCGTTCTTAGCTCTAGTTGGTGCTCAAAACTTTTCAGCCCAAATTTGGGTGGGGTAAAGGGTCAAAATGTGTATTTCGAAAAATGGATTTTCGAGATTTTTGGCGATCTACGCATGTGGGTATCATTTTCCACTGAATCGGTTGGAATGAGTCCGGGACCCACCACACCCACTGTTTCCCACATTTTCCTCATGTTGAAGAAATGAGTCTACATGCGCCTGGTCCGAGGAATAACCAAACCCTGTGAAAGAATTTACAGCGTATTTTATCACTGAAAACATGTGTAATAGAGAGGATTCTGCTTATCATCTTTATCAGTGTAACCTTTCGCAGCTAACAGACAAAACCGTGTTGTTGTTTTCCAGTCATGAATCAATCCAATGGTAGACACAGCAACTATGTCACCAACATAGTATTTAATAGAATATATTATTTTGCTGAAGACCATGGATAGCTAATTCGGTACTGTTTTAAACTGGTGGGCAGAATTCTCGCTTTTACCCTTGTGATATGCATTATAACCACATAGCCGTTGAGAGGAATTTAATAAACGTTGGAAACCCGAGGTAGGAATAAAGACGAAAACTTGCGCATTCCAATAAAATAAATGATGTTTCTTTTAAATCTTAACTTCACAACTAACGGCTAAGATTTTTTTCTTTGGTAATCAATTATCCTATTGTACAAAATAAACCTCTAACTACTTACAGGCTCAATAATGGCAAACCTGTTGTTTGGCTGTGGCAAAAAACTACTCAGCGGATGGTGGCATCCTTCCTCAAGAACGCCGTTCCTGGCTCGTAAAAAAATAATTATCACGAAGAAATCGCGAAATAATTTTTCTTACTCGCTTATTTAGCTGACTAAGGTTTATCTAATTACCTAACGTAACTAGGTTGTTTTAAAATGGATACGTGCCTCGTATGAACATACGTGGGCTCGATTAAACCGAAACAACGTGTGAATATTTCGCGGATTCGTCCTAATTTTCTTCAAAAAGTAGGATCATGCAATCAACGAAACGTGCCACACGCATCTTTGCGGTCAATCGCGAGCGTTTGTGGAAACGGCTTTTTCCTCAATGTGTCGGCTAATCGAGCGGATAAGTCGATGTTTTCCATGAGATCGCATACACAAACAAAAAATACCTGCGGTGTTGATGCTTGAGATTGTTTTTGGCGGAAGTATGTGGCTACGATTTACATGAGCTTATCGCGGGAGGAAAATTCAAGGAATAGCAATCGGCGTCGCAGTAAATGCCACTCTTCGTATGTACGGAGGCTCAAGTGCCCCCTTGAGAGGCGTCGTAATGTTTTTAATTAATCGAGAAGTTTTTAAAACGATGTATGTTGGAAAATGGAGGGGACAATAGTTTAGAAACTGGAAAATAGTAGAGTCAGTCTTAATTCTTAGTTTCCAGAGAAATAGCAAGGCATTGAAAGTACTTAGTAAACTCTCTGATAGAAAAGTCACAGTTTAGCTCCAAGTATACTTCAATGGAATGTTCGAGTGCGCCGAATAACTTCCTCGAATCCTCCACAAAACTTCCATTCTAACCGAGGATTTGGTATTTTTCTTGGAGAAGAACGTGATTTAGAGGACGTGACGCCGCTGCAGATCGCCAACTCATCCCTGAGCCGTGGATAGAAACTCGACCATTCGCGCCTTTAAAGTGCGACTTTCTCGGAAAAAATCCTCGTTTCCCTAAACCACTTCAAGCCTGCGAGTTACCTAGTTGTAAGATAGACGGTATGGGTTGTGGTGGTTGAAGGCCGAAGAAAGTGAGCTTATCCGATTCAATCAAACTTGCATATCTCGATAAAGTGAAAACGCAAAAAAAGTGAAACGGATTACTATCGGATAGGTGCTCCGTGCAGATTTCGTTTTCGTTCACTATTAAGATTACAAGGTTCCTTGCAGATGAGAGGCATTACCATAAAAACTCGCGTAACTCGTGATTGCTTCCTACAACTACTAATCTTCCCCCCAGTGTTTGTTTATTACAAAACGAACCTCAGCCATCAGAGAATGAAGAAGAATTGAAAGAGGAAGAATTCTTCCATTCTGAGCCAATCAATCATTCGTTCATCAATATTGGTACCGAAAATTCGAATTTAAATTTAACAATTTCAGTCAATTAAATTTGAATGAACTTCATTTTGCATCATTATTCGCCTTTCATGGATTTTAAACAACAATACAATTGTTCTGAGCACTTAAACTCTTCTAAATAAGTTCATTTTTGCAGCAAATTAATCAGCATCAGCTATTTTATCCCGAAACGTTAGGAAGAAATTGACTGATTTCCGTTTCATGTTCACCTCTTACATTCCTATTGTTTGTCAGCTTTTCTCAACAAAACACGAGTTGTTCTGTGTGGTATTTCCACGCCCAAATCACGCTGAGACGCCATAAATGGAATGCATCACTTTTTTCTGTCTTTTGGTTTCGAAGGAAGGCTTGGTTTCAACAGGAGATGAGAAGTCGTAGATACGAGTACGAATATAATTCATCATGAATTATAACGAATACCAAACAATTCCTCCATTCCATTTCATTTCGTTTCTCTATTTTAACTGGAATTCAAGTAATTTCATGCAAATTTCATACAAAAAGTCGTCTTATTTTCGTACATTATTGAAAAATTCAGACTTCAAGTAAATTGACAATTTCTAAATTAGTGAAAAATTCAAATATTATCGATAATTTCCTCTTTTCCCCATAAATAGTAGACCAATTCATGTTTTTTTAATTATTACTGTCACCATACTGGTATCAGAGTCCAGATAATGCTTCGTCATGTCAATCAGTATCGGTGAGGCGTTTCTTTTCCATTGACTATGTCCTCACTGGCGGGCACTGTCGGCCCTCAACGGTTTTTCCTTAACCCTCCGACGGGCGCATTTAATCTGTGAGATGAGAAGAAATTGTTTTGGTTTACCAAATTTCCATGATTCACAACAGAGAGCTGTTCTCCCACCTATCTTCCTGACTCCCACCATGGTCGCCAACCCTATCACCATTTTAGATCCAGGACGTTCTCCAATGCCACCAGAGACGTTTGAATCTGTGAGATTAATTGCGCCTGATCACGTAGTAAGTTAATTAATTTCATTTGTTCGCAAATTTATATGTATTAATTTTTATATTATCATTTAATGTTACTTATTATGAATTATAGACTTAATTATTGAACGTTAAAAACCATTTATCTTGAACTAATCTGTGAGATGCGAATATTGTTTCCAGGAAGATTTTTAAAAAGCTGAAATCGATTCCGAATAGTACAAGTGATATCCTAATTTTGTTCAACGTGTGATAGCTTTAGCAAATTATGGGAGGTTATTTTTATTACACAATAATGTTAGTTTATTATAATATTTTTTCCTTTTTTTTTATTTTTTTTTTTAACTTTTATACATTTACATTTTTATGCTGCGTTTACTTTCCAACTTTTCTTTGAGCTATCAAACATTCTTGTGCTTTAAGTACTAATTTTAATTCATAATTATTGAAAATATCAATATAACAGGCTATCGATCTAGTTATAGTGGATATTTAATGAAAAAAAACTAAAGCTTTCATTTAATCGCAATTTTAATTGAATAAAAATGTTTTATATTTATAAAATTTATTTCTATTGTAAAATAATATGTTTTAATACATATTTTATTAAACTTGAGTGGCACAGAAATATTGTTTCCTTATTACAAAGAAATTGAATGCAAGTTGGTGTACTTGATCTCACAGATGAATTGCGCCCAACCAAGCTACAAATCATATTGCGCCCGTCGGAGGGTTAAGCAAATGGATTGGAAATTCCTAATCAATTACATTTTTTGTTCGTCGATTATTAGGATTCAGAGTCAATAATTTTTACAAACACGAAGTTCTTCTTTGCTTCAATATACGTAACATTAGAAATTTATTCCACAGGCGAGGCGTTACCGATGAGGTATATTCTTTGTTTCTCGTTCTTGGTGGCAGCCCCTCAAGCATAGACCATTGTTCATTATGATGATGTTATATGCACCTGGAGTTGAATTCCGCGTTTTTGAAGCAGTGCCACTCTCAAGGAAAGAATAACGAAAAGAACCGATTACTCAAAATGACATAGCGCGCTCCGCATTGAGATTTGAAAAGACTCACTAATCCATATATCATCCAAATCGAAGGACCACCGGAGCGCTAGATGGTTATTTTTCTCCGGAAAAATTAGCGTTACGACTAATTGACAAATTCGCGTGAGAAAAAAATTTGGTCTGAAGAAGGCAATTGAAAGGCGATGTGATTATGAAAGGTTAAGCACTTTGGTTAGAAAAGAAGCAGAAGCCGCCAAACCTTAAATGTCTCTCCAGCGTTTTCCTCTCATAAAAGGTTGGGACGTTCCCGTAATGACGCGCTACTGCCACTTTTAGATTAATCACTCGCGACGACTAGAGACCCCGCCAGCGTATTAAAGCTATTATTTAAAGTAACTTTTCATTGCGTCTCTTCTCTCGCTTCCACTCGGAAGGCGCGTCCCCTCGATGGAACTTGAATGCGCGTTCTTTGATGCCACCTCCGACCATCATTAGCCTACAAAACGATTTGATGGTGTTCCTCTGGTCTGGTGCTTTCGACTCGGTATTTCGAACGACCTTAGTGTGAGCTACCGGGTGAGTGAGAGGACGAGGAAAGCGATGCGAACCTCTCGGGAGTATTGTAATGACTTCTGTGGAGGTTGGTTAATGTGCCGAAGTCTCAAATCGTGGTATATTTTGAATGAATAGGAACAACGCGATAGTTAACGAAAACTGAGAATACGATTACAATCCTTCAGGCGAACACCCTTGATTAGAACGGTGGATTGAGTTCCTGTTTGAAACGAACGATTTGAATATAGGCATAAGGAGGAGTCGGTGTCTTTTTCAAAGGGAGACTGACAACCACTCTACGAATACCGCCAAGCGTTACGCGAAATACTCGAGCTCGAACCCGAAAAAAAGAAGGCACGAAGCCCCTTTGAATAGCGGTCGAAACTGTTTTAAAAACCTCGTGAATGAATGAAGAACTTGGCGACTTGGAAGGCCGCAGACCTTCAACTTATTTGGGTCTAACCCCGTCCGCGAAAGGGAAGAAAAAAAATTCTCCTACTCGGCCCAACTCAAACTCGCTCTTTGCTTTTACTTATAATTTGCGTCCTCCCAAAAGCAGCTTCTGGGAGGGTGGCAGCCGGAGCATTTGAATTCTGGGAAGATTCTTGATGGAATACCAACTTAAAGGGTCGGGCATCTGCTTGAAGCCGTTCCGCCGCTAGCATTTTAATGCCGCGAAATTAACATAAAGAATTCATTTGAGAGGAAAAAAAGCTCTTCAACCATCCATCCCACCCTTGCCTTCAACGGCGACAGATAGAGAAAAAAAATCGGTCCTTGCGTATGAAGGAAGCTGCGACCCATCATTCATTTAACTCGAAAGCGGGTTCTGGAAAGACGGTCTGAGTTTTAGCATAACTTGAGGGTCAACTAAAGATGAATCTCATACCGGGTTCGTAACGAGACCAGGAACTCGCTGCGGATGGGGAAAAAAGCGCGAAAATCAGCGCGCAGGAGCTCGCCGAAATGGTTAATTTTTTTTTTCGGCATTCGCGACAGGATTCTTAAGGTTTAACAAGTTCGAGAAAGAATTTTGTGTTAATTCGTGATTCATCAATTAAGATTATTTAAAATGTTGATGTATATCAACTTGTGCAGCTGGAAAGATTCAGGAAGTATTAGTCGATGCAAAAAGAATAAATTCCGTTTAAAGGATTTTATGCCGAATCATGTTGATCAGGAAACATCATCAAAACTCAACTTTAATGTTCTAAGTGCAATGCAAAAAGTCGTGTGGATAAATGGAAAATTCAGATCTGTACATATATTGTTAGCAACGGTGGCCAGTTTTCAATTACCACCCTCAACTGTTTAGGGGCGCGTGACGCTGCCAACCGCCATTTAACCACCAGTTGACTCGCGAGTTCTAATGAAATTACATGAAACGTATACTACAGATAGATAGTTATAGCGTGATAAATTATCAAAACAAACACTTTGGTTCTTTTTTTTTGTGCCGCTTTATCCCCTGTCATTCGAGTCGCGGGTCCTAATGGAAGACTAGATTAACCTCTACACGTTCCTGCGGGCTGCAGATGTTCTAGAGAGTTCTCTCCAAAAGCCGGCCCTTTTGCCCATTTGCCGTTTCACAGATGTTGGAAATGCCCTGCATGTTTTTTCGGTTTCCACCCACTAACCGTAGTTTCTCATCGATCCCGAAAGTTCGACTCACTAACGCCCGGATCCTTTTGGCTTTTCCCTTTTGCGGCTGGGTATTAATTAGTAGTTGAGAATTTATGAGCCCATCTGTCAAAGCGTCAATTAAAATTCTTACAATCAATAACGACACCTATAATTAAATTTGGGTGGAGGGTCAACTCGGGTCGCAACAAAGGGCTGCTAGTAAGAAGAAGTAAAATTATTTGGACTACGTGGTCGATTTTGATCATGTATGGAACAGGATAAAATCCGTCGGAAAACAACAATCTCCGTTGTAATGTTGTACGAGCTGTCAATATCATCAGGGAGGAAATATTTGCGATTAGTCGACGTTTAAAACTCGGCACTTCCTCCTTACAATAAACAAAACCATTGAATGAAATCATGAGTGCCCAGTGATGTCAACACTAAATGAATCAATTATCCCAAGAGTGTGTCGCTATTTCCTGTGAAAAATGAGGGGCAACTCAAGTCTTATTTTTTGTCACTAATATATTAATTTTTTTCTCAACGATAAATCGATTTTGTTGCAATCGTAATTATTAGTGTTTTTTCTAGAGGCGGACAAGTTTTTGGGCGTTTAAACAATGATTCAGTGAACTTTCGATAAGGTAAATGTGTTTATATCGGCACAATGTGATTCACGCCCATTGTATTAATTGACGTGAAACTGGGTTATGATGATAAACTTGTATGATATCGTATGAGTGTATAGCTTTCAGTCTCCTCAAATTTATTATAAACAGATTTTCACTCGTTAACCGTCATTTTGAGAGCGACATTAAAACGCGATTTGGTGATCATGACTCTCCCGGAGACGCATACCGTGAATATTCTGATGAGTCAGGTTCAACTGAGGGCGATTATTCAAATGTATCCATCACTAGCCCTTAATGCGTATTTCATAGCTCAAGACTCCGTAGAGAGGGTTCTCTTTGGTCCTGAAATGCCGAAGACTTTCGAAGACCAAGAAGAGCTACCTAGTCATCAGACTAATGACAACACATACCTTCATCCGAGTATCCTTAATTCGAATCCATTACAAAGTGCTACCGATAGCGATGACATTTAAGCTTCTATACGGAAAAGATTCAACGACCAGAGACGGAATTTTTTGACCTATAAAATTAATTCTCACCGCCGAACGGAATCATTTTTCATCCAAACACACTAATTACACAGCTCTTTACTTTTAAACTTCTTCTCAAACGAGAAACCGCATCTGCATAGTCGCAACCTTTTGAAGCAGCTATTCCGTCTTCTAATAATAATTTATTCTATCCACAAATGGAACGAAGTTGAATAATTTCCTGATTTTACCTAGAAACAGCCATCTGTTCAAAAGTTTCTCCATACAAGTATATAAGCCTCGATACGGTAGCTGCAGGATTTACATTTCATTGCTCTTAGATCACGTCAAAGTGTGTTTATTGTGCAATAAAAATTATATTTGCACGAGCGACACGATTGCTCAATACGAGGAAACGATTTTTTGTTTGAATTCAGATGAGAAAAGATGCAGTTTGTTTTGATTTGAAGGTTTTAAAGAAAACTCTTGAGAGGTATTCACTATAAAAATGAATTTTCCTGACGAGAAAACTCTGCAAATCCTCCAACTAAGGTTCATTATTAAAAACAATACAAATACCCAAAATACTTATCAACTTCATATCAAAGCCGTTGCACCGGTCTGAGATCTATCTTAATCTATTCAGAGTTCTACATTTAGTGAAAAATGATACCTACCAGACATGCTTAAGTCTCCTAGAAATCTTGAAACCAGGTCTTTGAAAGGCTCATTTTGGTCCATACAACCACCTCCGTAATACTCATCAAGTACATATCAAAACCGGTGTATCGGTCTGGGATGACCTTAATCTATTCAGAGTCCAAAATTTAGTGAAAAATGATATCAGACACGCCTTAGACAAACCTGGACTTCAAGACGCTCATTTTGACCCATACACTAGCCTCCGTGGCTATTGAGCAGAAAATGAGTTAGGAACACCCACTAGGGGCAATTATGGGGTAATAGGGTCTACGTGTAGAATTTCAGATCCGGACAAAAAAAAACGCACATTTTGGATTTTTTTTTTAAACTTTTGTAAGAAGTATGGCAATTTATCTTCTTTTTCCCATTTGCTATCATGGATTTGAAGACAAAATTTTGTTATTTGTTATTTGTTGTTAATACGAATAATAACCCAAAAATTGACAAAAGGTGGTGAAAACCAAAACTTATGCCCTCTGGAAATTTTTCGGCAGAAAGCCTTGTAAAGCCTCAACTCTCCACTAAGCTTTCGAGTCCTGACGATAACGTTCAGGTAGTGAGGTCCTTTTCACCGCTTAATGATCGTTAGGGGGTTCCAAGGTGAAAAGGGACGAAAAGGTATAAGCTTTGAACAATTTTGTGGTCCACCCTCGTTTTCACGGATTTTTTGTTGGCGCGGTGACTGACCGCAGAAATGCAAAACGTTTTCCAAGCCCGGAAACCGAATAGTAATGATATGCGGACCCCTCAGAGCCGTTCGGACACAAAGGCCGGGTACCTAAGTCCTAGGGTGGACCGTTTACACTTGAGGGTCCACACTACAGTAACGGAAGGATTCTCGACAAATCTTGGTACTTTTACAGATCACCGTCTTAGCAGGTGGTGAGTACCGATGATTTATAACCTCCAAATCTATTAATAAATAGAAACTATCGTAGAATTAGAAAATTATTGAACTGAAAGTTCAGTAAACGTAAATAATCAACAACACGACATGAATAACATAGATTCTCGTAGGAAATTGATCAGTAGAAAAATCATATGAGCCTCTGGATTTGGTGAACTTGTAGTCCTAAACTCAAACATCAAATAAGTTTTTTACCTTATTCGTGAAATTGTGAATAAAGTGTACGCGTGAACGTGGAACAGATAGCAATAACGACTGTAGATGATTTCTGCGATGAATAAGATCAAAAGTAGCCAAATGAGCTAACAATTAGCTTCTTGTATTCATTGATGTAATGGGGTGAATGAGTATGTACAGAAATAGTGAATTTTACTGTTTTGAAACTTCAACCGTTCACCAAAAAGTGAGTTTTCTGGTAATAAGGCTCGTTTTGATCTCACTCGATGCACAAATTGATACTCAACAGGTGCTCAGATGTACAGTCAGGTTGCCTACCGATTTTTGAGATTGAGGTTTTTCAGTTTTTGCCTGTAGCCTGAAATTTTACCATACGGGCTCAGGTTCACAGGTCCATATTTACCCAGCGTTCCTATCAAGATCTGAAAGAGGGTCTAAATCGATTGGGGCCACTCACCAGGTCACGAGCCTCGTTGCACGGCAATCTAAGCTTATCTAGTTAGTCTCAATAGATAGAAACACACTAGAAAATAATTCATAATCGATCGTGTGTTGAGCAATGAACTTGTTTTTGAGAATTGTAAAATAGGACGCACTTCCGCTGAATAAATAAAAAGACGGGTAATTATTTAAATAGTGTAAAGAAGATTAAACGGTGACACGTTTGATGCGTCAACTTCGACAATACGGTTATCTCGATTCTCGACCCACTTCGAACGTGTACGATTTTCTGGAAATAACGTAAATGTGAGGCCACAGTCGATGATTACACGGTGGATGTGTGTTGGGTATCAGATTTCTTTCGATTGAGGAAAATGCATTTCAAGCAATGATTGAGTGGTCGTCATATAAGTGGACCGTGGGTTAGAATGCATTCTAATCGACAAGACAATTTTTTTTTTTTTTTTTTTTTTTTTTAAGTTTTGGTGCGGCGTGGCTGCTGAATTAATGCTTTTGTCATAAAACCACTACCTGGGTTACCAACGATCATCATTTCCACTTCCATTTCCAAAAATATTGACCGTATTGACCACAGGAAAAGCAGGATGGTGGAGGCGCAGGTCCCTCAGCGACTCGGGAGGCCCGGATTTACCGCATGTTGTTAGTAAATGTTTGGGATAGTCAGGGCGGGAAGCGGTAAATATCAAAAGGAAGCCCGAGGGCCGTGACTTGACGAGAAAGGGGACCCAGACCAGAGCTGAGTGAGCGGAGTGGAACCAACCTGAAGACCTCCCGCCCTCCAGTCAGCTGTTTCAGAGTCCTCTTCCACGAATCCGCTAATATTACTTCAGGAACTTCCTCATTAAGACGATTCTTTTTACCTTTTCGTGTTGGATAATAGAGAGAGAGAGGAAAAAAAAAAAGATTTGACTGACTATTACCGCGCGTATTTACTATGGAAATGCGCTACCAACTTGCCTAATTATTCTTCTCCCTCTTAACGGCACAAAATTTTGTCTTGTTACGAGAACGGTGTTGGCATGAATTTAATGACCGTGAAAAAGGGTAAATAAGTGGATAAGCAAACTGATGATTTTCTGCAGGGGCAGACAGCTAAGATCGATGAAACCACCCTGCAATGGCAGGGGCGTACAGACTTTTATATCAAATCCTGATTTATTTTATGTTTGGAGAAGATCTCGTCCAAAATATACGTTGTAATCAATAAAATAAAAAATAAAATAGACGATGATGAGCTTTTCGGGCTGCTTCAGGCCAAGACTACATTTTATCTCATTTCTGTGGAGCCCAAAATGCCTGGGTCAAGTGACTAGAGAGGAGCCATCCCTCAGCCAGACTAGACCCAGTTGTGGCTGCCCAGTTTTGACTTTATGACAGCCATGATAGTTTTGTCGTTTACAAATTCATCATCGGATCGTTCCTTTCTTTCTGTGGTGCAGGCTGGGTAGGGACTTTTTGCATTTGTAATTATTTAAAACACGTATTTTACTCCTTAATTTTCCACAGAGAGAAACAAAAGCTGACATTAGCCCAGAAATCTAATTTGAATTTTCCATCTGACAGACTGTAGATTCAAATTTCAGAAAATTGAAGAAATATTTTAGAGGAGTTGAGGCAAAGTCACAATGTCAATTGTTACCTCAGATATCTGACTCAGAACATCCACTTAAATCGGACACCACGAATTCTCCACACTCGAAATCAAGGCTTCACATCCTTGTCCATTACCATCCACGGTCAGAATAATTTCGCAATCACAGCTTCCACCGAAAAACCCGCCGTTTCTGAAGACCTCGCTAGAGAAAAGGGCCTTCACAGTGCGATCAGGCTTGTTCTCATTTGCCAGCGCTCGTAAGCTCAAGCCGCGATTCAGGCTAATCACTTGGTAATCTAACATGTTGCCTTTGACGCTGAGTCATTCTTTCCAACACTCGGTATAAGGGGAGGTTTCTCACGGAGGCTGTTGGAATTGAGTAACACGCAGACTGCCACCTTCGAGAATCACACGAGCAATTTGCGTTCGAGTCGAGCGGTGATTTGGGTTAACCGACCGACCTTTTTGTCGTTATCCCGAAGGATTTTCGGAGAGTGGGCTCCTCCGCGGCGTTCAAACAAATAGTCGAATAATCTTTTGATAGCGTTCAAAACCAATCAGAAGAGCTACAGAAAAAGAACGTTAGTGACGTCCTGTAATTCCGAATAGGAGCTGTTCTGCCACTATTTTCAAAGGATGTGGACAGCTCGGTGACCACAAATCCGAGTCCCGAGATCATCTACTTCTATTTCGACGCTTCTATGCCACGTCATTGCATCAGCTAACGCGCCGCGTATCCTCCCCATTTGATGGTAGCTCATATTGCACAGTACACAACACTAATTATCAAGCAGACAGCGTTTGAAAACAGACAAAATCCGCAAGTCTAATGTAACTTCCCAGAGCACCTCTTTGAACCTTATTTCATCCCGCACTGTCAGCAGCTGCTACTTTAGAATTAGTGTCACCTTCCTGTATTCAAGATGCATCCTTTTTCCTTCAAAATCAGAAGAGTGTAAGTGTAATTGTAGCAATACTATTATCTGAAATACAAACAGCACACACTTACTAAAAAAAAAAAAAAAAAAAAAAAAAGTAAATTAGTAAATTTAATGAATAATGTATTTGCACATTCTTCGAGTGGTTAAGCTATTTCCTGACACTATTTCTCTGAAGAAACATCAGTTTTTCGATGTAAATTAATTCTTTTGATATAACGACCACCTATGAGATGTCATACATCATGGCAAGCCGTTCATTGCTATTCCAATCACGTTGGATTATGATACAACTTGCCCGAACAAACGCTTTTGTTGGCTGATTATCTGCGGATTGAAAAACACGACGGATGAAAATACTGAGGGAAATAACTAAGGCTTTCAACACCAAAGTAATCTCACACGACTATAACTGTTCTTCAACAGATGCACAACGGCGGTTTTTGTTCCATTCCATGTCTTCGCATTGTACGAGTATTCTCATTGCGTCAAATGAGTGTGAGCGTGAATTCAGGAACATTTTCTAATAAATCGACTTTTCTTAAAGCTGCTTTTTAACGGACGTCGTTTGAGAGCAATCGAGTGTTTTATGACTCAGAAACTCGCCACGCCTGGGGAAGAAAGTGGGATACAATCGAAGAGTCCGAGTGTGAAGTCGTAAAACTCTTCAAAATGCGAGAATGAAGACAATTTTTAATACAACGCGTTGCACGCGTTTCGCGGGATTTTTCCCATTCCTAATGTGGGTTTCTTATTGCATCAAGTTAGAGACTCCTATGCGCAGTTTTCCGCTAGTCGGCCTGAAAAATCTGATATGATAATTGAAGATCGACATGGAAGTGGGGTTAGCGTGAGTTGAGGAAAAAAAATTAATTTGCAAAATTAATGAAAGCGTTTGAGGATCAACAGATAATGTCGAGCTGAGCTCACACACCATGAACGATTCGCGATAAGCTTGCGGTTCTTTCGTTCTTGCGTAGCCTGTGATCGTGTGATTACTACCACATGGAAGGATTTTTCAAGGATTGAGGAATCTCTATCGTGCGTACAGTATAATCCACTCGAAAATAGCGCTGGATGTCACTTGTTGCCATTATTTTGAACAGGGGACGGACGTTTCAGGACTGGTTCTGACCATGTTTATTGGTTCTAATTGACTCACGTCCCCGGATGGAGATGGTTTCAGCCTTTAGGCAGCGTGGCTTCATAGATGGCGGCATACAGCAGCAGTCACCCATCCAAGAAGTGTCCACGTCCGATGGAGCTTTTCGGATTTCGGTACCCGTACTCTCAACCCCAACAGCACAAAATTAAAGGGTTCTTCAAAAATTACGGAAGTAAGACAAGATTTGTGCGCAGTATCAACGGAGTCGACGATTTTCATATCCACTGGTCAGTACGGCCACTAAGGAAAGTACTCTTACCAGATTAGCGTGAAATATTATGTTTATGCTTCAAAGCTCGTCCATTCTATGTGGGGCAACCTGGGCGTACACAAGTTTCTCGTTTCCCGAGACTTGAGAAAAAAAAGGGCTTTCCTTATGAGCATCGTTGATAATAATAGTCAACTACGACCAGGGAAGACCCAGTTCAGCAAACCATGAGCATAACAATTAGCCCAACTAGGAATTAAAGGCCCGGATCAAATAGGACGCGACAAGAAGGTTGGAGAGGGTCATCCAAAGCTCGTCATAATGCAGTAATTCGTGTGTCCTCGACGGCGTGACGACAACTTGTGTGGTGAGGCTCTTCGTAATGAAGTGGCCGTGTCTTCGGTCCCGTGACGATGAGCAGCCACGGGTTCCCTCGACTGAATCGACGGCCACCAGAGCGACTTTTGACATCGACCTCCGTTTTAAATATGCGACATTCAAAATATGAAATTTTGGAAATACTCGTAATCGGTAGAAGTGACGAGTTTACCGTATAAGAAGATCAGTCAAATCGACTACCGTGAGAAACTAGGTGAACTACATCAGTTATCTGCATTGTTAATCAAGCGATAATTGCCGTGAGCCGTTCACAGTATCATCAAGCCGGGGTTGTACACGATCAGCTAAACTTTGACGAGATTCGTGATTGAATTGTGTCCAAAGGCGGACAAAAAGGGGCCCCTGGTGACATACCAATGACTTAACTAATTCGAAAATCATCATTTTGTCTAAAGATTTGCTCCCCTTTATTTCTTACTAACACAAACAATCGATTCTTTTCTCCAGAGATAAGGATCAAGTCGTTTCCGAAAAAAAAAATTAATCATAAAAATAAAAATAATACTCGCTCACTCCTCAACCCAATCCAGCACAATGGACCGTCACCAAAGCCAAACGCAAGCTCGCCAAACAGAAAAAAGGTCTTAACGCCATAAAAAATCATCTCAACTTGCAAGAATGAAAACCGTGTTTGACAATAGAAGTCAGAAAATGGAAAAATTTGAATTATAATGAGCCAGCGGAGATGCGCAAAGGCGCTCGGGTTATTAAAACCCTTTTAAAAGCTCGTCGCTTGAGATAGAATCCCCGAGTTATTGACGTTATTGTTGCGTTACTTATTGTTCATTGTGATATGGTTCAGAGGAACGTTTCATGCGACAATATTGCTAAAGTAGGGAGAAAATACTGGCGAAACTGTGGTGCTTTTGTACTTGAATCGCGCACAATCATATTTTCAATATGGGAATCCGAAACAAAATTGTACTGTAGAGATTCATTCTTGAAATGGTAAATTTTGTGGATTTTAATTTTTGTTTTTAATGAACGATCTGAGTTTTTCATTTTTTTTTTTTCAAATATAAATTGGAGCGTGATTTCGCCCGCACTGGTCATCACCAAGAGGCAATACTAGGCAAAATGTACACAGCCGGCAACAACGAAAGTATAAATCTAACTCTAAAAAAAAAGGGAAAAAAAACCTTCCGCTACAGTTGTTGAAAAGGAAGGGCTGTTAGCACAGGTCCACCCCCGTGTCTTCCCCTATAACATCCCTTTGGCATTTCTGAACACGTAGTAGGTCTCTGGCTACCCTAAGAATGACAATGCGGAATCCAACCGCAGTGGGGCATGTCGAAATTGGGCTCCGTTAGGCGGGGATTGTCTTTTTTCGCGGATTAAAAACGCATTTGCTTTTGAGTCGAACTAAGAGGATTGAATGAAGTTCATGGTGTAGCAAATCTGCAGGAGATTGACAAAAAACGCTCTCAATTTGTTTTTTAAACCAACACTTTTCAGTTAATACAGTGAAAAATCAAATAAAATCTAATGCTGCAATCAACACACAGCTGCTTACACCAGTTAAGCAGATGTATTTCCGGAACAAGCTTCAAATGGAGCTGAAAGCACACGAATGAAGCAAAAGGAATTTTCAGAACTAATTTTGATTCAGCAAATCATGGTTATTTCGCTTCGAAATTTCGAGGGAAACTGTTGCATATCATTTATTGGTGGATAAGTTTGGCCAATGATGGTGGCGTTCAACCAGGTTAAAGATTTAACCTTTTAAAGTTTTTTTTAAAGAGTTGCCCTTTTAGAACCTGTCACTGAACGGGGATTATTTCTACAGCAGACTGTAGACTTCTGACATTTTTGCGCTTTCATTTTTTGGGTATTTTGCTTTTATGATTCACTGACTGCTGGACGAATTTCAGATTCGATGCTATCCCCCTTTTCTTTAATAACAAGGGTCCTTAAAATCTCACTTAATCGTTGCAAAAGTGTTGATTTTCCATCATCCATAGCGTACATTATTTTGTGCTTTGTCTAAGGAAGTCTAACAACTTCGAACTTAGCCTATAGTGCCAACTAAATATGCGACAGAATGATTACAATAATTACTTTTTACGAAAAATTTAGAAGAGTTTCGTTCATTTTTTTCCCACGTAAATTGCCGTTTACGCGTGCGAAAATATGACTTTTTACAACAAAAAAAGTTGATTGGCCACCTGATTTTTTCGTATTTTGCCTTACGTTGAATAGAAATGTAACATTTTTACACCTCTAAAGAAACAGGGGCATTTGAAATTACTATTTTTGTCGACTGATTCTATCAGACTTGTTTTTCTTCTTATTCATTAGCAGTCATAATTTGGGCCATGAAATTCTATGCGTCCACGGTTGCCACCCTCATCATACTGTACAAACGTCATACTCGTACACTTTGTAAGACTTGTTCAGATTTTTTATCGACTTCAGCTTCCTTCTTTTCATTTTTTTTTTTTTTTTTTTTTTTTTTTTTTTTTTTTTCATCGTACAGCATTACAGCATGTAGAAATCATTCCTGACACAGTGATATGCTACCAGAAGGAAGTGACGAGAAACGCGTTCATTTCAACCACCCTCACTTTTTTTTGTGTGATGCCGAAGAAGGGTTATTTGACAATTCACTCACAATCTTAAGCCTTTACTCGGCTATAGCCGAATGCGTGAATGACACGAGGAAGCCCTCAATGGCACACGAACGCCTTCGGGCACCTTCGAATGCCTCTTTGGCCGCGACAACCCACCAACCCCTGCGCACAACCTCTCACAACAGAAGGGTTGCGACGTCCTCAGATTCGCGACCCCCTGAGCAGCTCACCTTACCACTATTGAGTAGCATGTCAAGAAAACTCGTGCCGGAAGTGTTGACACTTGAGAACTTGGATCGGATTTTAGCTCATTCAACACTCAACCCCTAAAGCACGAGCCAAACACAAAGCGTCCTCCAATACCTTTCAAAATCTCCAATAAGCGTATGTTTTTGTGAAGAGAAATAAAGAGTATATGAATAGAAATAAAACAAAATAATAATCACTACATTCATAAAAAAAAATTAAAACAAACATATTGTGCACAATTAACACATAAATAAATAAAAAAATAAAATAAAAGGCAATTACTTAATCAAATTAAAAAAATAATCGCGAATTAATACGTTTTAAAAATTACAAAGCTTGAAATACGCCTTCAGCGAAATTGTGAAAAAATTGTACACGCCATAATAAAGATAAATATAAATATTTATCCTCTCGCGACCACTTGAACGATCCACGTCATTGACTTTTGCAACAGTTATGATTCAACTTTCCGGGCAAACCACGATACTTCAATCGATACTGAATTTTATCTTCATTCCCGGAACCTGCAAAATTGGATTAGTAGAACACTCGATGATCACGTCAAATAATAGCACGAATTGTGCAATCCATTCGCGGATTATGAACCTGAATTCCTAACATTTCTTGATTGTGGATATTGAGCTTTCTCACGTTTTAGCGATCTACATAGGGGGGGGGGAGTTTGTCATCGAAGGCGTTTATACCGTGTCGCCTATCGCTCACCTTATCTGAGGACAAACCTGCCGTTAATGTGAATTAATTTGAAATTTTTATCTTTTCCTGTTTGCCCGCGTTCGAAGGCGTGTTTGGACTGACGGTTCAAGCGTGAATAATCGTCGAATGATTAATCGCTCCTTTTGAAGTTGGGAATTCGAACGGAAATGAGGTGTTTCGAACAAATTTACAAGCAAGTATTGCCATATGTTAACGATTCACTAACTAAATGCCAGATCGAAAGTGATCCCAGTCAATATTGAGATTCTCATGCGAAATTGAACGATTTATTTATACTAATCATACCATAACGTTACCTACAAAATTTATGTAGCCCATTATGTAGCTGCTGATAAGTTAAAAAAATAAGTGGTAGTAGTTAATGAAACTTCTTTCCGTTTTAAGTTCATTGCTGATTTAGCAATAAAATAAAAAGTATGTTACAAAATAGTTGGATTATTTGGCATTTATCCGTACATTTAGAGACAACGGTTCGCTTTTGTTTGTTTAGTTCCGTAAAACCTGCGTCCTAATGGTACGATTTGAAAAAAAAACGATGAATATTAATTATTATTCAACTTATGATTAAAATTGAATAGTAATAAAATACTTTTAGGAATATCGACAAAAATTAGCTTATTGCTCAAAGCAACTGGACAAGGCCATAACAATAATGTTAACTGAGTAATGTTTAAATCAGTTATTTGATAGCAATGGTATAAGAACCAATAAGCCCCTATTAGGGCGGGAAGGCATTCAATATTATTAGTTATGCTTAGTAAACTATGACATTTGAAGCATTTCGTCTATGTAGGGCGAGTAAAAATGATTCAATACGTGAGTAATGTTACCATCAATAAGGCATTTGAATTGAGTAATACTTGATTCGAGTATTCTATGCTACGGAGGTGTTTCGTACGATCCTACCGGCTACAATGTCAAGTGGATTATACTTGTAACATTTTTTTTTTTTTTTTAATAGGAGAGCATAGTTGAAAAATGGTGCAGCGTTAATTGCTGCTGATTACGTGTGGTGGTGGCATGGGTGTGCAAGACGGAAGTAAAAATAAAATAATAAAATGAAAAAAATTTGGCGCCTAGCTGAAACCAGTTATTGGAATGTCAAATTTTAGTGTTGGAAGTACGATTTGTAGCAAGTGGAGGCGTGTACAGGTGGAATAGCAGTAGGTTATGCAATGACTTACCGGGAGGACCGATCCCTTCGTCGTCCGACGTCTCCGAATTGCTCGAATGCAAGAAGTGCCTGTGCAGGTTGTAGCTCTGCTTGACAGAGAAATCCAGGGGCTGAGGCTGAGGGTCCCTGTAGCTCGGTGTGAGGATCATCGGCATTTTTTCCTCGCCGTTGTTATTGTTCAGCCACAAGGAAGGCCTCGTTTCGTTCCCTTGCACAGCCACTTTGAAGCACGTATGAATACTCTGCACATATACAGGACTCTCTCGATCCAGACACTGACTCGATTCGGGACTTCCTTCGGGCCTCGGGGAGCTCCTGAACGCGGGTCGCCCCCACTACCGTCCTCCTCGTCCCCGCCGTCGCCGGTCTTGGCTCCCGCTTAGGGGTGGGGACGTCCCGTCGGCAGAGTGGGGGTACCGTCTCGACCAATCAGGGCCCACCTTACATAAATATGCCCCTCTAATAAGGGTCCGATTGAATAAACGGAATTTATTTTCCTTTTCTTGGTCCCGCTTCACCCTTCCACCTCCTCTTCTCTCTCCTTCTAATTACGTCCTCCCACTGCCTTGTCCTACAGTGTATTTTGCATGGCCCTCCTTTCCCCGGTTAATCGCGGGGCCCCGAATTTTTTGCGCATTTCGCCGGGCGGTGAACTTTGAACACCTGCACTGTCACTCCACTTGTCTTTTCGTCCACCTTGTCCTCCTACTCAGACACCCATCGGACGCCCGAAACCCGACCCCACCGGCGGCACGCGAGCCCTCAAATTTAATTTCCGAGATGACAGAGGCAATTTGAAAAGTCGATTCTCCAAAATCAATTGATTCATTTATGCCACACTCACAGACACAAAGCAAGCCGAGTGAATCTGGAGTTCATGAAATTCAAGTCCATTGTACTTGGACTCAACAAAATGTTACAGTAAAAGCCAGAACATTTTTCAAAATTATTTTTTGGTCGTTCTTATATTGTCATTTTTTGATCGTGGTGGAAACGAGTTCTCAATTCAGTCGCGCCAATGTGAGAACAACCGATCCTGATGAATTGAGCCCACAAAATGTCGAGTACTTCTATTATATGGTGAGCATAGGTGATCGAAACCTTTGTTATTGTGTGACAGTTACTTCAAGGTTTACCTCAGGCGATTTAGCAATAGGAATTGCAAATTGCGCACTCTCTGTTCCTGATAATCTTTGAAACTCATTTGTATTTTTGGGCGATTGAGCTGGAAATTAGTTTGGCACAACTAGGGCCCAGACGTAGCAGTTCTTCTTCTAAAGCATTTAATTAAAAAAAAAAAAATGCAATTTTTTTAACGGGGGTTGGTTATTTCTCGAACCAGGCGCATGGAGATCATTCCAATCGATTCAGCGTCCTAAGTTTAAAGGAAAAAATACCTTAAACGCCTAGGTACCGGAAATCTCAAAAACCCACATCCAATATGAGTAGATTAAGACTCGTCTCATTGGATTCAGCGTCCAAAATTTAGTAGAAAATGAGACCCCTTACGCCTACATCGTCGAAAATCTCGATTATCCATTTTTAAAAAACACATTTTGACCCCCACCCATCCCCAAATTTTGTCCCATTGGGCTGAAATGTTTTGAGAACTAACTAAGGCCGGGAACGGTCCCGGACCAAAATTTCAGATTTTTAGAAAATTGTCTACTACCGAAATCGGCAGTGGACGGCTGGACGGACATTTTCTTATTTTGATCTGGAAACCTTGAAATGCCCAGAAAAAATTTTGGTTCTAACCAGAGAGATTGACTTTTTGCATGAAAACGTAGGTTGATTATTGAAGGAACAACCAATAGATGATTTTAAAAAATTCACCTTATGGCATATTGGATTATGAATCTTCACACTTAAAAACGAATAGTATTGAAAATTGTGATGATTATTCTTGAATAGGTATACGAGTACAAGGGTGTACTATTACTATAAGAATGACAGACTCAATAGCTCTGGTTTATTTTAAATTTCAATAATGTGAGAATGACAAATGGAATTTATGGTTCAATTACGCATAGTATTCCAACTTCATTTCCATCAAATTTCTTCGAACTCGATTCGAATTGAAACAACTGCAAAGTTGTGACTTCAAACTGGATCTGAGTAGAAAAAGTGATTTCCCATCGAATAGGTTTTCAAAGGGCAAGAGAACCGAGAGGGCAGATAAACGTTGGAACCCAAAGGGACAGATAAGGGCCCCCATCCGAGGAGATAAGTCCACAAGGCACGAGGATCCCAACAGATGGTCAGTAGCTCGTGCTTGTCTCCCCCGAACACAGCCAGAACTTACACATGGATTTGTATTTCGTTCCTGCTATAGTAAATTGTATATATTGCATTAGATTTCGAAGTTGTAAAAATTAAGTCACACCTGAGGGAAGAAGTTATTACATCTAGAATTAATTCCAAAACGCGATTTTCTCAATTAATAGCACGATTTGAAATGACTTTCTGGTGGTAACCTGGCTTCGAGAGGAACTGTATATGTGATAGCAACCCTTTGATTTTTAGAGCGGCTTCAGAAGCTTTAGAGATAGCACGTGCTGGAAGACAAGGATTTTCCAATCTGCAGAGTCATACAAACCATTCTGAGTATTGGATATAACGAAAAAGAGCCACACTTTTAACAAATTCAACCTAAAAAGAGTCTTGCTGACGCTTATAGTCAACCCAAAGGTAGAATTTGCTCTAATTTCCCTCATCACTGTATATAATTCAGAAGATAAGGTCCGCACTCTGCACGTAAAACGCCTTATGCTCGTCCCTTGTCTGTTGTCCCCTTCTATTTGCATGGAGTCTGCACCAGGCCACTCCAGGGGTCCCCAATACCTGAACACCCCCGCTACTAAATAAACGGGCTCGGACAACCTGACAAAAGTAACGAAAAATACCTCGAGGGAGCGACTGCCACCCTACACAAAGAATGGGCCATTCAGTTTTGGAGGACGAGTTTTGTGATGAAGGGCTCGATGACTAACAGTATAAAACTTACTTTACGGTTTCCGTTCATGGCCGTCGATAAAAAATGCAGCAAATTAATCCACTATCGTTCATAATGCTAAGTGAATCTCGCTCGACAGGATAAACGCATCTCTGTGGCCTCCTTAGGCTTTACCTGTCGCTCTTGGAATTTCCCTACAGGTTTTAGATTAAGAAAAGTATGATTATAGGCAAAACTACCAACCCTCTGATTGGCTCAAGAAATCCAATGCCGGAGTTTAAACAACCTGGAAATCTGCAGATGGCTAACCAACAGACCAGGATCGGTAGCTAAGGATGCAGTATAGTAGAGTACAGTAGCATTGAAATCAATTTAACGACACCATAAGTAGTATTTTAGACTTACCAGTCTTCCTCAGCAGCCATCGTCAAAGTCCTCAGCTTCAAAAAATCTACAAACAAACCGGAAGTGTTAACTTTTTAAAATTTCAAGTTGATGATTTTGTAATTAAGTACAAGAATCGAAGCAATGCATTAATGAATATGTTGAAGGAAGAAAGCGTACTATAAGAGAAAGGTGGTCATCAATTGAATTCGCTCTCATTTTGAGGTTAGAATTGTCAGGTGGCAACACTGAGTAAGACAAGTCCGACTGTAAAACCATCAAGACTTCTTCTATCCGATTCGTTGTTATTCAATTGTTATTATCACCTTTTTAGATGGTCATTTATTTTCTTTTACGTGTTTGTACTCAGATTTATCATCATTCTCTAACCTATGTTGGCCTAGTTTGGCTGGCAGCCCCTCCGTAGCTTAGACTCCATCCGTCTTGACCATTTGATCAAAAATTATTCTCCAAATACAGCGTACTTCCATACCTCCCTCCCATCTAGATAATCTATACTTCATTGGGAACAACAAAATTAATAAATTTTTTGTATAGCAAAACTTTGCGAATTAAAATGTCGTACTCTGGGTTTTTTTTTGCGAAGTAGTTAGATACCCAAGGCCAGCATTATTGCCAACATCGCCAATGGTCTGTCACTAGGTACTGACGAGGCTCATCAAATCACCATCTTCACGTCTCAACAACAGGATCTCTAACGTCAATACTGATAGCGATCTGGTCTATCCTCATTCTATACCGCGCAGGTGTACGATCACAAAGGACGTTATAACTGTCTTGAAGGGCGTAAGAGCCAAAGTCGGAATGCAATCAGAGAAACAAGAACGGCTCTATGGCTACATTCCCTGTCTTGAGTCGTTTTCTTATAAGAGGAAGTTAGCGTTACTTTACTGCACTGCACCCGCTCTGAATTCAGATAGAAGCTCAACCGCAGGTGCTCTCCACATTATGGGTGTATGCGGATCATGCGATGAGTTTTAAATGAAAAGCGAATACATAGCTTGTGCCTGCCAACGCTGAGATGTTGTTCGCTTTACAACAAACCGGGTGATTCAAAGGTTGATTGTACAAATAGATTGTATCAAATAAGCACTGGTATTGGAAGAATGGAATTGTGGTCGCCACCTGAACCCTTCGGTCTTTGATCATTGAACAACGCCTATGTCTTCATTACTATTAGACCTCCAAAATAAACGAATCTAAACAAATTTACACAAATTTGGCGTTTATTGTCGCTCAGCATCGTAGTTTCTTGCGCTTGCTCAAACGGTTGTGTATAAAATTCTCATAGCCTTGAGCCTTAACTGTCTAAGACTATTCTAAGGACATTAGAATTTCCTTGATTGCTACGATCCCACATCCCACGATCCCACATTGATCGAAGACTAAGATACGTAACATGCCTCAAAAAGTAACTCATAGCTGAGTGATTTTACGATTTGATTGAACCATTTCCACGCTGAATTGGACTACATGGGGTCAATGCCATAACGTTCCCTAGACATTGTCAAGGGCCCCCATGTTTATCCACCTCAAAGCTCACTCAAAGTTTGGCTGAGGGCTCCTGCTGTGCATAAGGTAATGACCCGTAATTAAATCAGCCGAGGGACGAGTAACGGCGGTAGCTAACCGATAGGGATATTTTGAATGATTTTCTAACGGGTTCCTTTTGTGGTGGGCTATTTAGGTAGTCAGGTATCGTAATCTCATAACCGCAAACACGAAAGGCCACGTCCGGAACAGGTGTCGCCCTCATGGGGCACGAAACTTTACTCGGATTTTGGAACTTTTAAAGCTTTTACATTAGGGAAAGACGCAAGCAATCTCTATGAATATGGACAGATACCGTTAGGGCTTTAGTCTCCTTTACCTCTCATACTCAAATTCAAACTCAACATGTCCGTAATAAAATTCAAATTAAAAAATAACACTAAGCCGATTTGTCGTTTTGTAATTCAAAAATTCAAAATTCTCAACCATTTCTTGAAAAAAAGTGTTTTTTTTTTTTTAACTTTTCATTGTTCCAGAAACCAGAAATCTTTTTGCCCGATCGATGCCCACCGAGGTAGGGTTTGAGTCAAAATGTGTGTTTTGAAGGGGGTTTTCGTGATTTTTGAGGATCTAGGCGTGAGGGGTGTCATTTTCCACTACATTTTGGATGCTGAACTGAATAATATTGACCTCAGACCGATTGCCACATACCGGAGAGCGTTACACTTGACAAAACGAGTGTCTTATGAAAAAAATACTTTAAAAAACGATTTCGATGCCACTTTTTCCTTTTTTTCTGCTCCAAAGTCAAAATTTTTTGCCTGCGTTCATCGCTTCAGAGCCTCTTGGACGAATTTGGCTCTCCGGCATCTGTCTGTCCGGATTTCATTGTTATAACGATAACTTCAACAATGGTGATCCAAATTAGTTTTAATTTTATGAGACGATGCGGGTATGCTAGCGAAGGGTCCCGTATACGTATGAATTTTGTCATGATTGAATGAGCAGGAGGCTCTGCGTGTGAGCGAATGTTCAATCTTACAAGTCTTAATATCTCACTAAGCAACTTCATTAGTGATGTGTTAAAGGAATTTTATAAATTACCGGAACAGTTCGTGGCAAATATTTTGGTTGCTGTTTGTTACAAGATGTGAGAAAGGCCAAAAAACGTTTAAAGAGAAGGATGAAGTGGTGCAAAGGAAAGGGGATGTCTGAAAAGACTCGACCAATAAGGTGTGTTTTATAGGCGGCGCATGTCCTTTAGAGCGTAACCTCGTAGGCAAATGGCCCTCGAGCAGGCGGGGATCCCGTGGCATCAACCCTTAAAAAAGAGAAGCATGCAGATCAGACCGAAGGGGTGAGCCACGCCTTCTTTTCATCACGAAGGGGTTGGTTGTATCTAATTTATACGAATCGGCTCTAAATGTATGAGGAGGGTTTCACCGTGGATATGGCAACACCGTATTTATTCTGTATAGGCTTGTTCGTATGAATGTGACCAGCTTTTACGGGCAAAGCTGATCGAACGAGGAGTTTCATTAGCTTTGGTCAGCGAAGTGCTCGTGGTCGGGGGTGGATGAAATGGAGTAAGCCTATTGATCAACTGATTCATTAGTCTCCATCAGTGTTCTAGTGGGGCCTTCTACCCTTGGAGCTCTAATTCCTGATGCGATTGGGCGCGGACACAATACGAATAGCAGATGCGGTGCCTCCCCCAACGGCTACTGTAACAGACGCGAAAGTTTTACTGCTCAGACTGACCAGCTTCCCTTCGAATCGCGTATTTCCAAGGCCATTATACTCCGGGCCTTCGTCTAATTCCTCAATCAGTATTCAAGCTGCCCTCGTTTCCCTGGTGCATTGTCCACCCACGCGTCTCTTCCCTTGATTTACCTCTCGGAAGCCCACATTTCATCGGAGTGGTTCCTTTTGAAAAACAACCTCCGCACACAGCCTCTGAGTTCTCCCCCACATTTTCCGTTCAAGTTGATGCGATTGGTTTTGAAACTGAATCGATGAATTGTGACCACTTCATCACCGGGTGAGAGCAAGCTGCGAACGAATCCTATTCAAACGTGGCCATCTCGGAGCGTTGCAGGGCTGTTTTTGGAGATTTAACCCGAAAGCGAACGACGGTGAAATTCTTCAACATCAAAACCCCAAAGGACCGCACCAGTTTAAATTACCGCAGTATTTCGAGCATTCTGTTAATTATTTCCACACAACAAACCATCTTATTGTGCTCTTGCAACCGCAAAAAATAAAAAAACCTAAGCAGTATGAGGAGGAACAGGGGACATCTGCATCCGTCTGCCCTCGAATCACCAAATTTGACTTGTAAACAAAATTTCGTAAAAGATGTCTTCTTCCAAAAAGAGCCATTAAAGTTTAATTTCCAACGTATTTATTTGTTTACGGCTGCTGAACTGGGCGTTGCGGCCGACTTATATTGTTTTATTATACCGGAAACACCCCAATTGAATAGTTTTGAAACGATTATTCTATTATAATAACCCTGATAGTGCGTATAGCGGCAGAAACGTGTTCATATAAATACTCAGAAAATTTTAACTAAAAATAGATTAGGTAAAAGTGATATACTAAGTTTAACTAAGACGTGGAATGAGTAGAACATGTCCGAAGACCTTTCCTGGGAGAGGCTAGATAGGTAGAAAACCAAAAGAAGATAGGTGTATAGATATTTTTGTACGATTTTGAATATGAAGCCTACAGCCGGGCGTGATAATGAGATTAGTCAGAGCGCAGCAGCTTATCAGTATGGTTTATGGTCGAACGTAGGTCCCTTGATGCGCCCGGATGCTGATATTGAGGGGCTTAAATATTATCAGTGAAGAGTGATTATGATATCTACAAAAGAAATCCAGTTTTGTGTCGTGAAATAAGCGGCAAATATACAGAATGTACTCATTTGAATATGTTTTAACGAAATCAAAATGCTCTTTTGCTCTCCATACCTTGTATTGTACTGTATTTTTCCTCAAAAATAATTGCTGGTCATGTTTGTATGAAAAAGAGGACTCTAAAAATCACTGATACGGTGGTGAAAGGTTCAGACAGAATTGGCATAATGAATGTCACAGAAAGTAGGCGTAGGCGTGGGCAGATGTGGTAGAAGATTGAAAAAAACCACAGTTATTTTAATTATGTTTATTTTTAATTTTAATATTTCTCAACGTTCATGTTCAGGTGGTGATAGTACAAAATTGGGTCTCCACGTGGATCATAGAGCCCAGGTCAAGCCTGAAGGTTTCAGAAATATTTTGATGTATCGTGTACGCCCCACACAACACTAATATGGCCCAACATCTAAGTCTAAACACGTTTAAGTAGAACCAAATTTAGTGGATAAGATATAATTTGTTTCGGTGGTAACCTACAAAACATGGCGTGCATACTGACTAGTTTGAATTCAGACTTCCCTGCACAAGTCCCCCTACTAAAGTAAGCTCATTGTTATGCTGATTTGTGGATAATTCCTGCGACGCATTCTCGCCCATAGACGCCCCCTACACTCGTAACTCTGAACACAAAAGGCGGATTCCACGGCCTCGTATGACGTCATAAACCTGTCAGATCCGCCCCTCTAACTTTGCATGATGAGGGTTTTTAAAGATCCCGTGATTTACCTGCAGCGTTGTGAACTTTTCTTTTTCACGTTCTCCGGTATCCTCGACATTTAGTTAACGTGTGGCGTCGATTATGCAAGGCAACACCTAGGGGAATCCCAGGACAATGATAGTCCTGTTCTCTACCTGCTAGTGGCCTAGTGACTCCGGAAGCATCTCTGTGGTGCGGATCGTTGGATCTTTGGACGTGCAGCTAAAATCCATTTTAGGAATTTAGAATTTCTGGTTTTCTATTTTCCCTGGAGAGCTAATCTGACTTGAAATGGCTCGTCTTTTTAATTGTCTTCTGTTTACTGGCAGATTTGTGCCCGATTATCATATTATTTTCTCACTCAATTTTTCCTGAAACTCGCTTATTGCTCAGGGCGAATTGTTTTCATCCATCATTTAGATTGGATCCTCAGACAATATGTATCAGTAGGGAAATAAACCTTTATACATTAATTATTTAGTTGGCCTCACACTTTTTTCCAGGCTATATAGAATGGTGGTAGTGACGTGTAGGTTCTTGGCGTTGCCTAAAAACGAACTGATCTTGTTCTTGCGTTATACTTGTATGTGATTGCAGGTGACCAGTGGTAAGGACACACGTAAGAGGCTCTTTACTAATGTAGTGAGTCTGACGCTGATACTGATTCATAAATCACCAAAGGAACCTAAATGGTCGAATATAGACGCTCTGAGAATAGTCCGGTTTCTTGGGAGTCTTCGTGAAGAAACGACCGTTTATAATTGGGCTAATCAATAATGACTACTAAGGAAGGAGGAGGGCGGTAACTATTAAAGTGAGTGTGACAGAAACGTGGGGTGTGAGGCGGCCGTATGGGGGGCGGGGGTTTGGTACCTTGGAGATCAATAGCGAGTGGACAGGCGCTCTACCTACGTTCTGAGCTCCCCTACTACATCAACTCTCGCAAACCTCCCACCCCAAGAAGATTACCCTGACATTAAATACCTCGCAATTTCTATTTCTGGCAACAAAAGCCAAATTATACATTTTCACCTTAACCCATAATGATGAAAAAACTCTTCCATCATGATTTATTATTCCTTACAGCATGAGTATGGGCATCGCAGTGTCCACGACTCATTCTAATCGATTCGGAGTCCCAAATTTAGTGGAAAATGATACCTCACATGCGTACATCTCCAAAAATCTCAAAAACCCACATTCGAAATAGGTCGATAGGTACCCAGTTCGATCCATACAGATCTTCCGTGGGCTCCAATTGGTCCAGGACCCATCTCCATGGATTCAGCGTCTCAAATTACGTGAAGAATGATACCTCATATGCCTACTTTCCACAAAACCCGAGAATCGACGTTCCAAAAAATATATTTCCACACCATCCCCGTCCACGTTCTGCCGTCCACGCCGTTTAATAGTAGACAATGTTCGTAAAAATTTGAAATTTTGGTCAGGGACCTCCTTCCAGCCACCACTTTTTGACTAAATGTTGATGCCTAATCCATTGGAATGAGTCCGGCACACTCCGCACTCATTTTCTTCCCCATACTCTTGCTCCAAGGACTTATAAACCACCGTGGAATAATTTGCAGGGTTTTTCATATGTTTTAAACGGATTGTTTTAAGAACATATTGGGCATTAACCATCGCGGTGGGTTTGGCGAAAACATGCAATTTATCTCACTTGTTCCATAACAACACGTTCAAACGCCACACACATTTCCGTCTTAAGGTGAATCAAATGTGCGCTACATCCCTTCTAATTTCACTAACGCTCAACATGCAGAGGGGTTCGGAACACCCTCGTATTTTCGCTTGTTTTTGGAAACGGAGACCTCGTCCCTTGATGGCGAGGGCCCAATGACTCACGACCCCGAGGGCTCAATGTATACAGACCTATTTAAATAGACAGTATTGATTTTGGGGCAGTTGGCGGCATATTCAAATGGCCGACGTCCTCTGGGGAGACAGGACCCAGTATGTGACCTTGAGCGTCCTCATGCTCCTTTTGCCACGTATAATGAAGAGCCCGATAACGCAGCGTGTCATCTAAAATTACTTAAAACATACAAGAATGGCTCCCAATTCTGCTATCATGTCTTTCAACGATCGTAATTTCATCAACGAACATTCGCCTCGTTGAATGCGTCATCAATAGTAGTAATTCAAGCGAATAACTTCCTCTATTAAAAGCCATTTATTATCACCCTCAACGATGATAAAATACTCCTCGCTGTCTTCTTTAGACGTATCAACAATTGGTGACATTAAGGATGTCACCGTAATGCCCCTGCTCCTCGATTTCTTAAAAAATTTCCATCCTTTTGAGATTCATCCCTCCCAACAATAGGTCCCCGAAACACTTTTTTTCTTGAAGATTTTCGGATACCTCGACAGCAGCGGGGGTTCCCATGCAGATCAGTTCAGGCGCCTTTCTTTATGCGCCTCCTGCACTCCCCCTATAGCCCTAGCTTTTTTACTAAACTTTTTTCCAACTACGACGAGGGATATCGCAGGCAAGAGCGTCGTGGGAAACTGCGATGCGAAATCACCGTTAGTTCATTAATATAATGGATTCACTTTTCACCCTTCGAATTTCCAAACTCCGAATGGATAGGTAAAAGACTGGGGGAAATGTGTGTAACTACAAATGTAGAATTTTCTCAAACCACAAGAGGCGTATATAAGCTACTCGTGAAAACACATTGAGGTCCTTTAGAGAAGAAAAATTTAATTTTGTTAATTTTGGCCACCTGCACAACAATATACAGGGTCTTAAGGTTTGCGTCGTCACCCTAAAAAACATCAATTTTACATCAAATTTTGAGCAGAAATTGAGCGTTAGATTTTTGTTTATATCATTCTACTTCAAATTTGAGATTTGTTTTCGTGTTCTTGATTAAATCCCCGAAAAATGGCAGTAACGTAATTATTTTCAGGTCTTCTCAATATAGTAATATTGATTGATAATCAACGGATATTGAGGAAAATGGTCTATGCCGCCCTGTATTCTCTTTGTGGGAGCCAATTGACTTGAAATGAACTCTCAACAAAGAGTGCAACGATCGCTCGTAAAGTATACATTTCGACCCAAAAGGCTTCCAAAATGAGGAAATATTCACCAGAAGACCCTCTTTTCGCCGAAGAGAATTTTTTAAAATAACAACCAAACACATCTTATTTACCACGGTAGGTACCTGCCGAAACTGCACTTCACCGACAAATTTTTTTTCAACCCAACGTAGTCTACTTTTTTTTCTCCGCTTCACATCACCCGTTTATTTACAACGTTGCGAACTCGAATTTTTTTGTCGTCTCGTACGAAAGTGACTGGTGACAATCAAGGGGAAGGTCAGAGGGTGCAAAAACGAATTGGCCACCGTAACGGGTTCGAGGTCGATCCTCCCGAAACTTTTCAACCCATTCGACAATAAAACTATCGACAATATCACAAAAAAATGCCCTTGGTCGTTTGTTTAACGATGTGAGTGAACTTTTGAAATATATGAGGAGGCCCTCTGTTTGCAAAGTGCAGTTTTCGACCCCTTTTCCGGGCCATTCTTCAAGGCTAAGGGTGAACTCATAAAAGAGCAGTTCTGTTTAGTGTACGTTTTGAGACTCAAGTAGGATACCTGTGTAAAACACATATTTGTAGCCTCTTAATAAATTCCGGAGATACCTTAAATGAAGTTCATAATTCTGGATTCGATTATGATTACCGATTTGAATAGCCAGGAATCAGTAGTTAGTGGTAGTGACACCAAACATCTGAGGATTATCTGAACGATCAAAAAGGTTCTAGAGATTTTGGATTCAACATTTTTCGTGCTCTTATAGAGATCGTACTCATATAGACGGGTAAATCCAACCGAACTCTGAAGCTTATAAGAATAAATTTTAGTTTCCGCTCCAGCGCGATCCTCCCACGACCCCTAAATGGTCCCAGCAGGGATGAAAGTTGAAGGGCGGATACCCCGCGAACTGGGTCGCCTCCAGGCTTTTTTCCCAAGAACTGGAAAGCGAAGATTCTGTAGAATAAAGATGACCTCGTTTTTTTTTCTTCTGTCTTTTCGGCTCATCTCCCCTTTTCTTCGTTCTAGTCCCACCGGTAGTTTTCTTGACTAAATAGAAAGAACGGGAGCTGAGAAGGAAAAAAAAAATCTCTGGCACACCGGGCGTAGATTTTTTTATACGGTTCCACTCTCGAATTTTTTTTCTTTCTTTTCCACAAAAATAAAAAAATCCCGGATTTCTGAGGGGTGTTTAGGGCGACCTTATGTGTACAGGTGTCATTTCTCGAGGTCAGGGACGAGTTCCGATCGATAGTGGGTTCTGATTATGGGAAAGAAGGGGAAACCGGTGAATACTGGTGATAAATATGACATCGCCACTGGGCTCATAGCTGTTTTGAATCGAGGTTCGCATTAAATTCAAAACTATCATAATATGCAGTATACAGCTGTTACTAGAATGCCGAGATCTATACACAATACCCATTCTCACCTTATAGGGCATGTTGAGATCACATTACGATCATTGAAGTCTATACTATACCGTCACAATTGCAGTAATTATCAAGTATCAAGGTGATAAGGTAACGACGCGAGGTAATCAGAGAGAGCCTGGTACAAGCACAAACCATCACACGTGTTCTTTTAGTGGGCTTGGGACTCGGCCAACACTTGTTGACTTCCTTCTCTTCAGTTCGAGCAATCGATTCATTACCATTCAGTTTCTGGATAGTTCTGTTCGACACGACGCGAAAATTTGCCTACTAAGTGTCTGAAGACGTGAGAAGTGTATTAAAACATCGAATACGCACGTAACGCAGGAGTTATTGAACTTGTGAGCCATTGTCTTTCGAGGAAAGATATCAACTGGAAATATCAATTACAATTCCAAACAACCCCAAAAATAAAAAGAAGAAAACAAGGCACCAGCATTTCACAGGGCAGTGACCATGGCCGCTAATATTTTGTGAGTACATACACAACTTAACTTGAATTTCGAACGTGTAGTTTGATAAGGTAACCCAATGTTGGCAACAATGATCTCATTTACCACGGTGATCTCTCCAGTGATAAGGACAATGAACGTTATCAATGACTCTCTTACCTCCAGTGTTGTCTTTGAACCGCTCAGCAAGGCAACCTGCAAGTAGAAATTATCTCACATTATATTTTTATTGGTACATTATTGAGTTCAACTTACGGTTGCTTTACATTTATTAAACAAACACATAGTTATTTTGGGAAGAGAATATGAACGCAATGCAATTAAACAAGCGACCCTACAGTCATAAATGTATGAGCGCATGTTTTCCCTAAAAACCGATTTACTTTATAGAATCGCTTATAATTTATTAAAGAATCCATCCTTAAAGCAAGTTAAAGTAATTTAAGATACATTTCTGGGCTGACGAACTAATCTCAACAATTACCAATCGATTCGCATGTATTGCACTCTACGCTCTCCTAGCGGAATTAATTGTAAGCAATAGGAAGGCAACAATCCTTGCTGGATCTAAGCTGAATGCATTTCTGCTATCAAATAATTTCCCTAATTGATTCGCTAAGCTGCAAGGCAGCATTTGATTGACCCAACTCATCCTTATATTCGCGATGACTTCCCTCATGGAGTCGAAGTGTTTTGTTGTTATCTACATTACCACGTATCAGAATTGGTGACTGTAGGCAGATGGAAACAGTTGTTGATTAGTTAACGACCGTATCTCGTACGTTGACTAGATCGAAACCGTGAAAACCTGTTTCCGCAACGCAGTTTTCGAGTTGAAAAAGTTGTTGACTACCCAATATCGGACGGGTTGTAAAGGTAGGTACACTTTTTTGCGACCCATCATTCTTCCGAACTCATAGACGTCACTACCTGCTATTGAAATTCGATTTTTTTCTTCTGAAAAATTAAGTGCACACCTTCGCTTTCCAGTCGCCTTCGACGAAAATTTTTTTTCGAAGGGGTTTTCTACGAATAGGCAAAAATCGCTTATAAAAATGTAAAGGGTGGCATCTTCTTTCACCATTCGGGCGGGTGGAAAAGCAGGATTTTGCAATTGAGGTCAGGAATGGGCAAAAAATGCCCATTGTTGTGATCCGCTTATAATGGACCCTTTGAGGGTTGTTCTTATCGATTCGGGCCCGGCATTCGGGAAGGGTAAGGATGAAATATCACAAAAGGCCCCAAAAAATCTCCGCCATGGGAATCGGATCGAGGCCGGAGGAACAGCTTTGCAAACTTGAAAGATGTGAGCATTGAGGAGGCAGGTGAATTATTTTTAGACATATTTACTGCAGCCTGGTGGGCACGACGTCAAAAAAGTGTGCTCTACTGGGGATGATTTTAGGTCGAAGAGATTCCCAGATCCATTCGATCCTTCCAGACTTTTGCCTGGTAATTTCAACCATGTGTGCGTGTACGAACGTTGGTATAGAGGGTTCATTACCATTGCTATTGATTGTGTCTTAGATTCACTGGTGAAAAATGACAGGAAAACCACCACCGCCACGCCGGATTCATGATGGCGCCTAGTGCACGATGGCAAAGGCACATACCATGCTGGATACAGCAAAGCACTCCTTCTCTTCTAGAAGAGCAAAGAAGGAATGGAAATCATGACCGTTTTGTTTTTGGGATAATCATGGCTGATTCACATTAATCACATTCTCTTTGATTGAGCTAGTTCAGAACAGTTCACCTACACAGGAAGGAAGTGGAAATGCAACAGTTTCTCAGAATCCGCGGGCACCAGGTTGTAGTGGTGTGACAAACCTACGAGATTTTGTTTAACATTTAGTGAAAGAACAGATGGCCACTGCCATAACTGAATTATCAGGGTGGCAGTGGAGGTAAAGCTTCCGATTTCAATAATATCGAGGGTATTCTGTGAGTAATATATTGTGTGTCGTCATTTCGAACAAGTGTTCATAATCCATCTGCCTCAATCTGACTTGCTGAGGACGTTATAACATGGAAATTCACAAATTATGTATGATTTATCCAGTTGTGCAGAGTGCCACAAACACATCAGTACCATTTGAACCTAGCCATCCGTTTCTGGTGGTATTTATTTTCGTGGTTGCTCTTTAGCTTACATTGCGCCGTGTATGAGCGTATTTATTGCGCTGTGTAATTACGACTTCAGATAAGGGGCGTGGAGTATTTTGATGAATCAGTCTAATGGTGTCTTTTGTAGTCTTATGTCGGAGTAAACGAATAACAATTTCATCGTATCGAAAAATCCGGGAGTTCGCGCATGCAACTGTGACACAGAAGACGCGCTTTCGTCTATCGGGTCACATAGCTGGTTCGACAGTTCTCACAGTCCAAATGCGAAAAGGCCGATTGTGTGGAGAAATAACGACATTTCCCGGAGATCGATAGTGGGTTGAATCGTTGTCTTTTCAATCCAACTCTTTGACAGGAAAAGAGCGATAGAAAACGACTCGGCCCAAACAAAAACCCCGATCGCTCTACGTGCTTTCCAGGGGGTTCGATCCGGCCAATTGAAATATCATGCCTATCAACCGTTCGTTGCTTCTCCATTTCCCAATCCGATTGACAAACGGAAAATACTCCCAAACCCCCCACCAGACGAAAATGACAACACGACAAAAGAGCCTACGTGAAGCCTCCCCTGGCGATCTGAAGAAAAAAATCGGCGCTGAAGTGAAATTCCCCAAAAAACGACATCAACTAAACAATGAATTGATCGTTTTCTGAGGAAATTCCCTCGGCTCGAAAGGGGTTGAATATTTTGTTCAATACGCCCCAAAAGTTTCCGCCTTCTCGGATTCCTAAGCCGTTGAAGAACCTCATATTAAAGCAGCGGGGTTACCGCTCTGTTAGGGTTGAGCCTATCCACAAAGCGTCATCATCATTCCTTTTCAACAAGTAAGGAAAAAAGGATTTGAACGTTTCACCCCAGACTGGTAAACTCCCCCTGCTCGATGCGTTTTTTTCGTGCCACAAATGTCGTGCGAATTGGTAAAAAAACGTATTTTTTCGGTGAAGGGGGTTTTTGTTGAATCTCAATTGAATATGCGGGACCTCATTGAGCCTACGGGGTGCGTCGAGTCTTTTCTTATCGATTTTACCAGCAATCAAGAGAGACATGAAAACGAAGGGGAAAAATCTCCGCATTTTCGATCGAACTAATAACGAACGATGATTGATGAAGGACGAGATCAAGGAGGTAGCGCAGTACTTTTCTGTTACATCTGCACTAAGGGAATACCACTGGTGATTATCCCATATAAAAATCAAAGCTAGAGAAATATTAAAACTGGAAACAGTGACCAAGGAACTCACGCTGTGGAGGTAAAATCTTATTTGGTTTGAATCAACAAGACTCGAAAACCAAAAAAGTTGCAAAACCTCATACAGGGTATCCCACGAGTTATCCCCCCCCCCCCTCCTAAAATCTTCCAAATTTGAGAAAAAAACAACAACAAAACAATTTTTTTAAACTTTTAACTGACTTTTTTTTCCCAAGGATTTTAAATATCATGTTTGCGCACCCCACGCAACTGCGCGAAAGACACTATCTCGATTAATGACCAAACTTTGTTTATTTCGCATGCTTTGTTTCTATTTTCAGATTTTTACGGAATGAATAATTTTTGAGGTCCGGTTAAAAAATGTGAATTATGAAAAAATAATAAATAAATAAAGAAAAATAATAATAATATTTTTATGCGAAATAAACAAATGTCGGTCATTATTTTGCAAAAATTGAGGCGCCATTTACAGCCTGAAGATTTAATGCGTTGCAACACTCATGACATAGACTTTATATTATTTTCTGACATTTTCTGCAAGCTCAAGTTAGTGGGGATTGACCATCTCCTCCCGCAATAATGGAATGAAAATATGGCTTCTTAAAAGGAAGAATTCCTCCATACATACAACAGCTGGGCTGTAGAGTTTGCGAAACGTCATGTGGTCCTTTGAAAAGATCTGCCAAAACCTAATGACAGCGAAGTTGTCCTTGTTGTGGTGCCACAGGAAATTTTGACAAGGAGGACCAATTCCGTTCCCCTCTGTTATTAGGTATTGCCCTCAACTCGGGGTAGGTATACTCAACAGTTGTAGGGTTTCCGGAAACATTAAAAGAGCTTGTTTCCACCCTGGTAATTGTACTACCTACCTGAAATGACCTGGCAGTACCTAGATTTCTCCAAACAGACGGGATTCTGTAATCAACAGCCGTTCCACTATATTCGGACGACGCTATTTTCACCAAGTAAAGTTAAATGTAAATGGTACTCACATGGCGCTTGAGAAGAAAATGTCATCAATCAACTCAACATTGTAACGGACAGCGCGCCGAATCATAAAAATGATTGAAGAACTAGAAAAGACGGAAGGCTACAATAAGAGGGGTTAGTTAAGGATTGATATGGGAACTATGATATCAAATCAAACATCCGAAAAAATCTAGAACAACACTTGTCGTTCAGAGTTGATCTGACGACGTCTCATCAACGTCAGATCAATATTGGTTTCTTTTTCAGGCCAGAAATAAAGCACTACTGATAATATAACATTTCCGAGTCAAATTCAAGGTTTTCCTTTACAAATTTATGGTTTTTGCAAACTAATTAGTACCAAAAATGTTTAATGCCAAGTGAGAAACCTAGATGAAGTAGTTATTTTGACAGTTCAATGTCAGCTGCAGTGTTGGGAAGTTGTATAATCAAATCCATCACGTAATTGGCACAATCTGGTGACTATTCACTCACTTGGGATGGTTAGGGCGGTCCACTGAGGTTTCCAGCATGAAGCTTTTGAAAATATAACCATGCTGGCTTCAGTTGTGGTGAATAAGGTGGAAGGTACTTCACATGAACTCCGAGATCTTCTCTATCCAACGTTTTGCTGCGTCAGAGTGATGGATTCGTGCATCAAAGAAGCAGTTTGCATCAAAAGGCTTGGGGACTGTTCAAAAATGCGCTAAATTCACTTGCATTACAGTTTCCTGGTGGTTACGTCGTTTAATGCGCAATTCCATAACTCGTATTCGTGGCCAGATCACGTTTTTGAGAAACTTTGAATTTGAATTAGACAAATAATGTGAATTTTGTGTGAAAACTTTTGAATTTTCAAATGAAAAATCTTGAATTTGAAATTTAAAACATTGAATTTGTCTAGAAAACCTTGAATTGACCAAAATTGACTCGGAAATGCTATTGATTTTTGTACCCCAATGCCAGTTCTCTTTGTCGGTAAATGGCCAATTTTATTACGGATTGCTGCACCTACCGCTCACATTTTTGGATGACACCCCATGTCCAGCGAGATCTCTCAATGAGAAACCATCCCAAAGTTAGTAATCTACGTTATCTTTCTTTCAATTCGCACTTCATGTTCGACCAAATCTTCGAAGGGATTAGTTGTTGATTATATTATTTATAAGGGTTGTATTAGCAGGTACATCCGTTTAAGCGTCGTCGGTTTTACTACATCAAGTTTTACCTTGTTTGTACTAAAAAAAAAGCATTCCAGTTAGTCAGAAATTCCTCGTGGTAGCCGACGTAGGCCAAAATAATTCCCAGTTTTGGCCGAATATCGGAGCGTTTTCGCTCTTACGCTTTGCTACATTCTCACTACACTTCCAACATTCTCACATAAGTCAACCCTTTCAGGTTCCTGTTTCCCTATTCGGCTCAAGAAGTGAGTATCTATGTTGCCCAACGCACACGTGTTTGATCCTGAAGGAAGAATGAGAAGAGTCAGCCAAGGGAGGAAAAGAAGCGGGCGAAGTTGTGTAGAAGGGGCGCGTAGGAGTGGAGTCGACTCTTCATTCACGCCTGATAAAAATCAGAAGGCAATTTGGCTCCTCTGAACCGGCAAGTGAAGCCCAGCGAGAAAACACTGTCGGGAAGGGAACCCGTAAGCAAATGGACCGAATTTTCCTCCTTCTTCCCCCCTTAAACTGCTTATAAACTGATAAACCCGGTTACCCAGCAGGTCGTATACAGCGAGAAGTGGTGGTCGCACCCTCAAAAAACTCTTCCCTTCTCCACTCTCCACTTTGCGAGGGTTCAATATGCTTGACCCCCCACCTGTTCAACCCTGATAACATAAGGCTGGTCCACTCCACCGTCTCCTTCCTTTAGTTCGCTTTCCATTTTTTTCCCCCTTTCGTCCTTTTCTTCCACCCTTTTTGCGCTGACAACCCCATCAAAAGGTTACAGTGCCCCATAAAAAATGTGTTTCCATTTTATTATCATCTCTTCGCTCCACTCTTCGTAAGGAAAAAGACGGTGCTCGACCATTTTCTCTCCTTTTCTTTACCTCTCTTCGTCAATATTTTTCATCTCGGAAAAAAATAATGTGAGATGATTTTTTTAATTTCCTTGTATTCGTTTCCATGTGATTTGAGAAGATGAAGTCCACATTTACATCGTGAATGTGATCTTGAACAGGATTATCGGAGTCATCTCATTTCCTTTGTGCGATGGTTTGCTAGAAACTCAATCTAGGAAGGAAGCTCAGCATACGACTACCATTGAGTAAAATTCATCATACTCATGAACCACGAGTCGAAAAACCCTTGAAAGAGTTGAAGGCGCGCGACTGTTTTTTCCTCGAACCCCTACCTAACCACTCCGACCGAGGGGTTGATCATAACCCACCAGGAAGTCATATCAATTTATCCACACCCGCTTTCTATTATATTCGTCAGGAAGACGTTTTACCCTTACTTTGCTTGTTGGGCTCGTGTTACAAAGGGATGTTTGTTCCATTACATGCGGTCCTTCCGGTTTCTTTCTCCTTCTAAAAGGTTCACCTTTTACGTTTTACTTGGAAACTTCCACCATTTTGGGCACGACAAAGTTTGAATTTGAAGAGGTTTGGGCTAGAATTGGACACACTACGTGGTTCTCTGTTTGAGAAAACCTCAAAGAGCCAAAGGACAATCCATCCTCTAAAACTGTGACTTTTTACCCAACAATTCTTGATGCTGAACCGAATGAAACGTGCCCCATTTTTGTGTAATTCCAACAACGCAATGCATAATTTGATTGATGGACCACCAGACAAAAATGTGCAATGGTTTTTGTTACCAACCGTCAGTGAAATTCGCGGTAAGCACTATACAAAAACAATGATGAGAGGCCAAGATGCTTTTTCTTGTTTTGAGGTTCCTGTATACTCGCCAAGTTGCTACCTTAATACACTCTAATCTTCTGCGCGAGTCATAACATTGAAATTGGGGAAAAACAGCGTGTGAACACAAAATAGGAGTGTAAAACAATTCTACTGAGAATAAAGAACACAGGTAATGTCCGAGATAAAGAAAGCTTTTCCTTCATGAATGCTCATTGTATTGTGTTCGAAATTAGCTCAGCACCGTGGAAACTCATTCCTAATTCAGGAAAATTACTTCTTCATGGGAACATCATTCCTGAAGTAGGTAGGAAAGTACTTTGTAATGCCTTCATTTTCAGGTGTTAGATCACGCTGAAAATCCGAGTAATCTTGTTTGAAATCCTTTGAAAAGATTTCTTTTGTTTTGAGTAGAGGACGTAGGGTTTGTACAGAATCGTGTTTAAGTCTATATCACATGGTTCCCTCAAATTCAATCTCGAATGAAACATTAACAATATTAGACTGGTTCTGGGGGTAGATTTTGCGAATAAATCTATGTAATTATGCCAATTAGCGCCAAAATGGTTGTCGAATCTTTCACGACGTCTAAATCAATAAACCCAAATGTCTTGCCGTACCCCGTCCGCCTCCCGCGTTTTTGGTAATAGGCGATTTTCTAATATATTTGAATTTTCGGTCATGGACCTCATACGGCTCAAGTGGGTTTTCGAAACATTTGAGCCTAATCGGCCCAAATTTGGGTAAGGAATGTGTAAAAATGTGTTTCTTCAAACTTGATTTTCGGAGGTTTTTGGGAACTAGGCATGTGGGGTATAATTTTCTTTACTAAATTTTGGACGCTGAATCTATTGAGATGGGTTCCGGACTGATCGGTGCCCACTAGAGGTGGTATGGGTCAAAATAGGTACCTACCTACCTATTGAAATGAGTCCTGGACGCTCCACACTCACCGTTTTCTCCATACTAAATCATAATATAACAAATAACAAATCATTGTCGAATTTGCAGCCTTTTTGTAGTTGATTTATGTTTGCATTACACCCTGTTGGTGTTGTTCGTGTTCGTTGGGTATTACAAGGAATCACTCAATAATAATAATTTTCCATTACCTACTGAAAAAATTGCTTCTTGGCTCAATTTCGAACCCGCACCTAGGCCCAAGATGCTGCCGCATAAGCGGTCATTGCGTCCCTTGATTGCTAAGCCGTCTCCGATCCTGACCATTACGCACGCTATAACCCTGGCTGCCGAGTGACATTAAAAATCACAAGTCGGTGGCGAAACACCTTTACCGCTGGTTTGCCGATCATTGGTTACAAGGTTGCTCAAGAAGAAATCTTGCTGAAGAGCCCATCAATTACCGCTTGATTGGGGCATCAGCCGTTTACCAAGGAGTCCACGTAACTGCCTTTATCTTACGGCCCTTTATGGTTATTATGCTTCTCGACGTTGGAGGGGTGACGGGGTAGCGGCAGTATTTTCTCCTATCGCGGTTCGAGGAGGTCCGAGCTCGAGTTCTTTAGCTACGTAATTCATGTCCATTGACACGGATATAACGCTAAAATGATTCAGCCGAATGGGGTGTTGATAGTAACGAAATCGGAAAAATTGTTGAGCATCCAGTGCTTTCAGTGGGAACGACGATATACTGAGTTCGTAGCCGGTGTATCTTAGTCAAAGGAGAGCTGCGAGGTTGCTCTCATTCTTCACCTTCTATACAATTTAGGACTTTTTTTTTTTTTTTTTAAAGGGCCCATCTTTTGATTTATTTACCATTTAAGATTTTTTGTGTGTTTTCAACACCTAAAATTATTCCACCAAAATTAATTTGAATATACCGTCGGAAAGCTGGTATTTTGGAATGTTTTTCCACGAATGAACGAGGGATTGTTCTAGGGAAAAATGTTTTCTTTTACCAGGCTGAATGTTGAGAAGGTTTCGCGTTTTCATCAATTTCCAACATTATGCTAAATTAGTGAATACCAGTAATCAATAAATGGAGACGTTGAGGGAATCAGAAGGAAATTTGACGCTCTTTCCAACAATACACTCAGATTTGAGATTATGGTGTAAATTAAAGGAGGTAAGGGCGCTTTAGTGACGCAGGTCAAAAAACATTTAAAAAAAATTAAAATTGTGAATAAATCAGGAACAAAGTTTAAAAAAAAAGTCCTTTAGATATATTTGGTTGCCAAAGAGCCGTAGAATTGACCCCTTGAAGGCTGATAAACCTATTGGTTGATACCCTGTGTACACATGAATCTGCTTAGAGGTAGTTAACCCACTTATTTGCTCATACGAGTGTCGGTACTGAAGGAGTTACACAGTCATAGGACAACTTCAAACTTGAGCGTCGCAGTACAATCACTGCATCGGTTGGATGAGGAGGCTTGGGAAGCGGATGGAGCAATAAGAATGCAGTCGGGTAATGGTTTGCAGGTGGTTTGGTATTCAAAGATGCCCGCGCAAAACCGGGAGCAGCTCAAACAGCGCCGCTCTCTTCACCCCCGGAATCCCTGATCAGTGACCGGACAACCTTTAATTATTGAAATGCTCCGGCTCCCTCCTCTCTTGACGGTTTCCTCTGACTCCCTGGAGGCTGAAGCTGGTTTGTTACCTAGTTTTTGCGTCCAACTTCGCCCCCTCCTCAGCCTTCGAGCTCCTATCCCGGCTAACGTACCGCTTCTGTTGACTTTATTATGAAAATCTGAGTGGAATCGGCCTCGAGTTTCTTTGATCCTTCGCCTTCTTTCTTGAATACAAATTGGAGATCCCGCGAAGGTTCCCTTTTCTCGGTTTTGTCGTGAACGAGAAAAAGGCGACTTCGGTTGATACGTGCCCTGTCGCGGTGAAACTCAAATTCGTCAAAAGACCCGACACGTCATGTTTTCCCGACTGAGTTCGTACGATTAATGAAGAAAAGTCCGTAATTATCCGAAACCGCAATCTCAACAAAGCATCCACTCTCACCTTCAGGTAGGTTGATGAATTAGTTATTCGCCACTTCGAGGTAAATTTCAGATTTTTAATGGATATCATTGTCCTGATGGGCTGGTGCAAGAGCTTTTTGTTCTATATTACCGAATACCCTCTATATTGTTCGTAAGCTTTGAATCAATTTATATTCCATACATTGCTCCTTGGAGTCCTTGGAGTGGGTTCAATAACTGTTCTTGGTTGGTTATTCCTTGAACCTGTTTTATGCATGAAGTCCATCTCTCCGATTTGGCCCAAAAAAGTTTTCTGGACGTCTCAAGGTGTCTAGATCAAAATTAGCAAATGTACAACCACAGTCCGCCGTCCACGCCAATTTTGGCAGGTAGTAGAAAATTTCTAAATTTCTAAAAATCTGAAATTTGGGTCAGGGACCCGATTTTGGCCTTGGTTGTCTTCAAAACTTTTCAGCCCGATCGGACCAAATTTGGGAATCGAGGGGTCAAAATGAGAACTTCGAGAAATGAATTTTTTCAGATTTTTGGCGATGGAGTTTCCTTTCATTTTCCACTAAATTTTGGTCGCTGAATCCAATAAAATCCCAAAACGATTGGCGGCCTCTGGATGAAGGTATGGTCAAAATGGGTATCTATCAACCCATTTCGAATGGGTGTTTTCGAGATTTCATGTACCTAGGCGAGTGGGGTATCGTTTTCCACTAAACTTTGGACGCTGAATCGATTGGAATGAGTCATGATGCGCCATGTCCGAGGAATATCCAACCTCTGTGAATGAATTTGCGGCGTTTTGTATTCACAATGAATTGTATTATGAATCAAAAATTAATGAGTGCATGAATTAGAAATGTTAACTGAGGAAAAAGCGTGGGAAGGATAAAAAAAAATTAAGAGAAGATGTAACCCGTCGTTTTCACGTAACGGGCTAGGGATCCAAAAATAGACCTAGGCGAATAATTAGTGGGAGACTAAAGACTTTCACTTACCGTCCGGAATGTCTGCAATGGTCGGTCATGGACGCCAAGTACACCTGAATTTACCAAGCTCTGAGGAATGGGGTTTCGTGATTGAAAAGACAAGGGTTCAATATTGACTTATAATAAACGCAATTGACAGAAATATAAAATACGGAATGTCTCGGCCGAGAATGGTATTGACTATTACGTAATCTAATTATTGAGTAGGCAGAAGTGAAGGGCTGAGGGCCAAATGAATTTACGAGGTAGCTGAAGGCTCAAATGTTTGGTTTGAATAACGGTAAAGTGGAAGTGATTTGTTAATGTCCTCCCCTAATTCCTTTTACTTTTCCTACGACAGACAAAATACTAAATAATACGGCTACAATGTACAACTCTATGATCAGCTTTCTGGTGACTAAACGTCAGGGGCTTGGGCCAGATTTAGAGATTCGACTTTCGCGTTGCGAGGGTACGAAACAGAGTTATTTCGCCACTTACGTGTACCAACTCCTTCGGATGGAGACAACAGGGTGATGTTCTCTTCGCTGCTCGGCTTCGGTCAGGGGAACGCCGTCCAGGCCGGAGGAGGCGAGACTCTTTCCGACGGAGGTCCGACGACTGGCGGTGCGTGGGAAACCTGGACTATTGGCCGTCGAATCGGGCGCGAACGGATCAACACTCGGGTCCGACGGGGGATTTTCAGTTCGTATAAGGGCCCACTGTTACGGGAGAGGAATTGGCTGATCTCCCAATTCCCGAGTTCTCACCCTGAAGGAACCACGATACACTTGTTCCCTCAGGTCACTTTCACAACACCGGCTTCACAAGGGGTTGATTTGCTACGCGTCGGTTGTTCCGCTTCGATGTTCCGCTTCACTTCACTTCGTTCCGCCTTGTCCTCACGAGATTATGGCGAACGGAGATCCCAACTTTCCTTCACTTGAGTTCGTACACGACTGACTGCCCAGCCTTTCCCCAGCCCACTCGTCAAGTCGCCTTCCCCTCCTCCTACTACGATGTGTCCGATGAGGACACGCCTTTCGCCCAGCTGGGTCAGGCGCTTGGAGGGGAGAGGGCTCGATCCGTACCCCCACCGCCGAAGTTTCTTGACGGGGCGCTTGGACTCTGCCGCCCCGTTACACTCCTCCGATCTTTGGAGGCCGAGGTCTACCTCGGCAATCTTTCTTCCGGGGGGGGGGTGACTGGTTCGATGGGCATTGCGTCTGGTTGTTTGGCCGCTATCCATGCTTGTTCGTACCGCCATCGCTTACAAGCGGTACAGGTTGGTGGTGGTCCTTCTCGTGTTCAGCGCGGGAGTAGGGCTTCGGGTAGGCAGGGTCCGTGGGCCGCAGGTTCCGGCATTTTCTCTCGCAGCGGTACGTTGTCGGCGGGTGTCGTCGCTTGGTGCAGACGGGCACAGGACGTCCCCACCCGTCGAGAGCATGATGGCGCTGATGTTCCAAGGTGGTGCGATGGGCGAGATGTGTCTTCCGCTGGTCTTATCTTCTACTTCCCTACTATGATGTGAAACATACAAACCGGCCCTTTCTTTAGTCTCCTCTCACATTCAACTCACACATTTTCCATCAATTGACGGCTCATTCGTCATGCAGACAACCTCTTTCACAAAGCCAGAAACTGAACAACGAACCCTAGATTTTGCTGCCATTACAAAGGGTTAAAGAAAAAAAAAGGGGGGGGGGGGACCCAGGGAGTCCTGTCACGACTCATGAGGTACGGTCATTAGTAAAACAAGGTAAGTACTTGTGTTGCGCATTTTATTTCCAGATCGGGGTTCATCATGGCTTCGCCCTCGTCTGATGGGCTGCTGTAATGGTGCATGGTCGCGAATTCACTTGTTAAATATAAAAAAAAAAAAAGAAAATAAGTACAAAAAATTATAGAACCGATAGATCACTTTCTTGCGCACCAAGGACCGATAATTTCCCCACGAATCGAGAAAGGACTTCCCAGTTGGTAAGAGCTATGACGGGTCTGGAATCGGGATGTCAATTGGAGCTGAAGGCTCCGGAACAGTTTCGGAACAGAGGGCCCCGGAACAGTCTCGGAACAGAAGGCCTCGGGACCAGTCCCGGAACAGTCCCGGAACAGAGGGCCCCGGAACAGTTTCGGAACAGAAGGCCTCGGGACAAGTCTCGGAACAGTCCCGGAACAGAAGGCCCCGGAACAGTCTCGGAACAGAAGGCCTCGGGACAAGTCCCGGAACAGTCCCGGAACAGAGGGCCCCGGAACAGTTTCGGAACAGAAGGCCCCGGAACAGTCTCGGAACAGAAGGCCCCGGGACAAGTCTCGGAACAGTCCCGGAACAGAGGGCCCCGGAACAGCCTCGGAACAGAAGGCCCCGGGACAAGCCCCGGAACAGTCCCGGAACAGAGGGCCCCGGAACAGTCTCGGAACAGAAGGCCCCGGAACAGTCTCGGAACAGAAAGCCCCGGGACAAGTCTCGGAACAGTCCCGGAACAGAGGGCCCCGGAACAGTCTCGGAACAGAGAGCCCCGGGACAAGTCTCGGAACAGTCCCGGAACAGAGGGCCCCGGAACAGTCTCGGAACAGAAGGCCTCGGGACAAGTTTCGGAACAGAAGGCTACAGTGAGAGTGATGCTACTAAACAAATGAGCCAGTATCTAAATTTCGATTTTTGGAAAGAAAAAATCCTAGACACGGATTTGACGTCAATTGGCTCCTCACTCGCTTCCTCACACTCGGGCCGATTTGTTTGTTTCTTACAATTTTAAATTTCGGAATCTACAACTAGCACAGTTTGAATTTCAAGATTATGGAACGCGACCCAATTCCTTCAGAGCTTTTTCTCACCAATATTCACCTGGTCAAGATCACTTGTTGTGGATACGACAGAAATCGAGATTTCTGAAAAATCCCACCGCTTGCCACCAAAAGATGTAACCCGTCGTTTTCACGTAACGGGCTAGGGATCCAAAAATAGACCTAGGCGAATAATTAGTGGGAGACTAAAGACTTTCACTTACCGTCCGGAATGTCTGCAATGGTCGGTCATGGACGCCAAGTACACCTGAATTTACCAAGCTCTGAGGAATGGGGTTTCGTGATTGAAAAGACAAGGGTTCAATATTGACTTATAATAAACGCAATTGACAGAAATATAAAATACGGAATGTCTCGGCCGAGAAGGATATTGACTATTACGTAATCTAATTATTGAGTAGGCAGAAGTGAAGGGCTGAGGGCCAAATGAATTTACGAGGTAGCTGAAGGCTCAAATGTTTGGTTTGAATAACGGTAAAGTGGAAGTGATTTGTTAATGTCCTCCCCTAATTCCTTTTACTTTTCCTACGACAGACAAAATACTAAATAATACGGCTACAATGTACAACTCTATGATCAGCTTTCTGGTGACTAAACGTCGGGGCTTGGGCCAGATTTAGAGATTCGACTTTCGCGTTGCGAGGGTACGAAACAGAGTTATTTCGCCACTTACGTGTACCAACTCCTTCGGATGGAGACAACAGGGTGATGTTCTCTTCGCTGCTCGGCTTCGGTCAGGGGAACGCCGTCCAGGCCGGAGGAGGCGAGACTCTTTCCGACGGAGGTCCGACGACTGGCGGTGCGTGGGAAACCTGGACTATTGGCCGTCGAATCGGGCGCGAACGGATCAACACTCGGGTCCGACGGGGGATTTTCAGTTCGTATAAGGGCCCACTGTTACGGGAGAGGAATTGGCTGATCTCCCAATTCCCGAGTTCTCACCCTGAAGGAACCACGATACACTTGTTCCCTCAGGTCACTTTCACAACACCGGCTTCACAAGGGGTTGATTTGCTACGCGTCGGTTGTTCCGCTTCGATGTTCCGCTTCACTTCACTTCGTTCCGCCTTGTCCTCACGAGATTATGGCGAACGGAGATCCCAACTTTCCTTCACTTGAGTTCGTACACGACTGACTGCCCAGCCTTTCCCCAGCCCACTCGTCAAGTCGCCTTCCCCTCCTCCTACTACGATGTGTCCGATGAGGACACGCCTTTCGCCCAGCTGGGTCAGGCGCTTGGAGGGGAGAGGGCTCGATCCGTACCCCCACCGCCGAAGTTTCTTGACGGGGCGCTTGGACTCTGCCGCCCCGTTACAAAGATGGTAACCATGGTAAATGAACAAGAAGTTTTACTGGCGGGACGTTCAAAAGTGGCTGGGTCTTAGTGAAACTGCATGCGGAAAGGAAAAGGGGCCATTTTAATTACTTCTCCCGATGATTATTAATAGAATGGACTCAAAGGTTGCTATTAGGCGGCGCCAGAGAACATGGGTTTTCATACCTGCTACCCCCCTTTTCCATCATGTTTTGTCTTTCTCTCTCCGATGATGAGTGAGTTCCTTGTAAGCATTCAACAACCTGTTCTCATTTGTTTCAGTCTTTGATGAGCTGCGCCGGTGAGGGCAATATGGATTCGTTCTTTTTCGCCATCAAAAAGTTAGTTTGTGAGGTTATAATCTCGCAGAGAGAAATCATGGTTAAACGTGTAAAATCCGGCGTCTGAACTCATGAAAGGTGTGTACCTTGATTAAATTTGTTTTTAACTAGACTTTCTAAAAGCTGTTGAGTTAGTTAGTCTTCAAGGAGAGATCAGAATACCTACTCTGCAGAGCTGTGATCTAAACCAGTGGTTCCCAACCTGGGGCGATCACCCCCCATGTGGGCGATTTAGACAATTAGGGGGGGGGGGGGGTGAGTATTCTGAATGGGTAAACAATTAAAATAGTTCTGAATAGTAGTACTTGTACAGTAGAAGTTGCACGAGTCACTGCACCACCCCTCTCCACATATTTAGTTGAAAAGAGGATTTAGTTCTGTTGTCCAACTCCTCACAAAACAATGAAATAAATTGAACATTTGCCTCAAAGTAGACTTGCGCTTGAAATTGAGGAACGTAAAGCCAGATATTCAAGCTGTAACTGAATTAACTAACGATTGGCTGATTATTTCATTTCTTTGTTCACGAAATAAAAATCTGTAAAAAATGTGCATTTTAAATTTTCTTTCTATTCTATTTAAAAGCAACCGGATAAAACTGCTTTGATTGTTTTTATCTACGCTAATAAAATTGTTTATTTAAAATAATAAAACTGCTTTATTACTTCAAATTATAATTAGGTATACAATGAAAATGAAAAGGGGGTGATAAGTGTTAGTCGCCTGAAAAGGGCGATGGGTTACAAAAAGTTGGGAACCAGTGATCTAGACATTATTTTGACGTCGATTTTCAAAAACTTCGGGTAATCATTCGCCATGTGTTGACCCTGTTCGGGATTGGGGACTACGTTATATTAGGATAAAAACCCAAACACTTATGAGCGCTCTTTCTTAAAAAAAAAAAAAAAAAAAAAAAAAAAAAAAAAAAAAGAGCACAGTTTTTAGGAAAATGATCTATTTATTCCATTCTAAGAAATAAAGATTATACTGGATAAACCAAAGTGGTGGATCAGTTCTGATTGTATCTTATATAAAGTTGGTTGTCCTTCATAAGCAGAATGTGGCAGAGAATTTCACGAGCGTGAAGTTAATGACACCAAGATAGTATGAAGTCTATTAAAAGGTTCGTGAAAGAAGACGCAAGGCAACTCCATGCCGTTCAGATAATTACAAAGTAAATGAAAAGTCGACTTGGGGGTCATCAGATCTGTCCCGAAGAGCAACTCCCGCCACACTCCTCGATCCTTGTATTGGAAGAGAAAGTAAAATAACAATGAGACTCGGTGAAGGCGGAAATAAAAATTTTGAGTTTTTGTTTTCATTCAAAAAAACTACGATGAAATAACCCATTCAGACAGAAACCAAAGAAAATTGGTTCAAATACCTTGTTTTAAAGTCGGTTGATAAACGAGGCCTCATTTTCTGTCATCCAAAGGATAATACCACCGATCACAGCTTTGTTGTTGTGTTAAATGCAATTGATTCAGGTCGTTTTATTGTTGTCGTACTCACTTACCCCTGAAAGTAAGCGGAGAACCTCACAGTTGAGTAGTTCAACTGCTGATTCCTTCGGGAAATTACATGAACTGTAAAACGGCTACAAATCGCTTCCGTCTGAAGAAAGGTTTTACTCGAAATAATAATTGCTGTGGTCTACATTTGCCAAATAAGTGAAATTAGTTAGTTTGGTTGTGGTTTGATGTCGGCATTAAAAAACGGCACTAGAACATGCAACATGCAAGATCTGTAGAAGGCACATAAGAATGTGGATGCTCACAAATAATGCGCAATCGCATTTATCTATAAATTTTTTTCTAAAAATCACATTTATATTACTGTTACTTTCCAATTTTTGACAAGTAATGTTTTTGTAAATTTCCTGAAGTTTCCATTCATCTATGTTTTGTCAATGTTACTAAGCTTTACCTATTTTGCAATACCATTCAACGAATTGTAAGTCATTTCATCGTAATCCCTTCAAAAACGCTGCAAATTCTTACACAGAGGTTGTTTATTCCTAGGACCAGGAGCATGGAGATTCATCTCTTCAACATGGGGAAAAGTGGGGAAACAGTGGGTGTGGTGGGTCTCAGACCCCATTCCAATGGATCCAAGGTTCAGGGTCCAAAATTTAGTGGAAAATGATACCTCACATGCCTAGGTATTAGAAATGTCGAAAACAAACATTCGAAATGGGTACATGGGGGTTGACCCATAACATGATCCAGAGGGCGCCAATCGTTTCAAAACTCATTTCATTGGACTAAGCGTTTACTAAATTTAGTAGAAAATGGTACCCCACACGCCTAGATCGTCAAAAATCTCGAAAATCCATTTTTCAGAAAATATTTTTTGCATGAAAACATAGGTTGATTATTATTCCCAAAAGCTATTTGTTGGGTAATATTATTTTAAATTTCGGAAAAATCACAAAAATGTGGTTTTTTGTAGAATAATTTACGGTATGAGTTTCATTGAATCCTTTTGAACGAAATGGGATGAAATTTAATTCACAGAAAGGAGAAACTCTCTGGAAGGTTGGGGTGGTAGATAATGTGAAATTGATAAATGAATGACGAATAGTTGTGATTTATAAAGAAAACTACATTGTAAAACCATGATTATAGAAGCATTAAATTCACACTGTTCTTGATCTCTCAAAGCCTCCATGCAATTCGTAAATATGATCAGCAATAATAGGCTTATTACGTCGTAATTTGTGACTTCCTTCTGCCCAAAAATAATAATAGGTATATCTTCACTAATT
>CM034004.1:17167866-17221848 GCA_019603395.1 Cyrtorhinus lividipennis
ATTAGCGGTTCACGGCGAAGGGATTCGAAACGAAGCTCCTCGTCTGCATAGTTTCATCCTGTCCAAGTGTAATGACGGAGATTCCCTTCTCGGAAACGCAGAACATAAAATAGTAAGGTACCTCCGCTGCCCATCCATCGCGACTTATTGTCGTATGGGGCTATGCACAGTTAGTGACAAGACGTTTTTGTTTCATTCTTACCATGTGCTGGACGCCCGAGGTCTGTTTTTCAGCTGTTCCTACCGCATATCAAGCATACTTTTACAAGGAGAGAGAATTTTTATAGTGCACAAGTGTACCTATTAGGCCCCGGACGGGCATTATCAATATTTCTGCCAGGTGAGCAACTCTGACTCTATTTTCACTAACTTCAGTTGCGAGCTGACATCGGTAACATTGTTTTGGAGCAATCATGAGAGGTTTTTTTTTTACAAGAAATACCAAGTTGTGGAGAAAATAATTGAAGAAAATAAGTACGTTTTGATGAGGAAAAATTGTAGATTTGCCAGATTTCCCCAAGTACATTGTAAAACGTGTTCTAATAGAGAAAATACTTATTTGGATTTCGGGTATTATTCTTTGAATAGTAACCATATTTTTCGAAGACTGGTCGCTCTCTCGATTGAGTCGTCGCAGATCATCGTGTACCCCGACAGCTATCAAAGGTAATATTTTTTTGTTTCGTTGTTTTGTGATGATACTTACATGATTCCTCGTTCGGGATTGGACTATAGGACAAGAAACCTGCTGAGACGCGTCCCCTGCTGTTAACGGACGTTATCCCCGGCCCGCGACATAATTCCTCAAATTCTAATTTTTCTAAAAAGTGCTCCTAATCGAAGTTAGCGTGTGTGGTCAGCCAATCAATACTTAACACTTCTTTAGTGTCCACTGCATTATTCTAACAATAATTCCAAAAGCTTTCCTAAACGCCGGTGTTGCTCTGTTGAAGTGTTTGAACTTTGGAATACATGTAAAGCGTGATGATTTGAAAGGTGAAAGCAGTCGTGTATATAGTTATGGATTCTTCGAATTTAAATTTTCACCCACCGTTCCTTTTATATCTATTCGATCTAAACGTGTCTCGAGACTCTCTTTAAGCCTCCAATCCAGTACTGAAGGGTTTGCCCATAAAAATAATTGTGTCACGTATGAAGGTGGTTGTTATTCACGTGATAAAGGAAGATTAATCACCTTCCAAGGCCAATAATAAGGTGATTTGTGGTTGAAACGATTAAGATTTCGCTGGGATAGGGTTTATTGGTTCGGTTAGACGATAAGGTGTTGAGCGTGGGTAACCTCCCGCCTGACCGGACGGTATGCATTCTCATCAACCTCGTCTTTTCCCTGTGGAATAATGAACTCGAGCGGATCAGTGATTCAGTGCAGGGTAATTCCTTTAGACGACGCTATAGATTCATAAAATATAATAATATTCCTGTAGGAACATCGAATCGGTTCAGAGTTGTGGTTCAATAAGAAACTTTGAGGGCTTTTCATGATTAATGAGTGGTCGTGCACTAATCCAAGCTGTGAATAATAATAATTCCTGTGATTATGAATAAAGGGTCATAACAACGAACTTCCTTCAAGATATTTAATTATACGTTGCACACAAATTGATTCAGAGGTCAGAAAATTATGGACAATTGTTGCATCACGACTAATCGCAGAATCCTTGACTTTTCATTCAAATAAGTACTTAAGAACTGACTTGGTCGGTAAATAATTTACCGATGACGGCTACTTGATGATAGGCGGTTACAATGATTATTTTCTCAAGACAAGGATGTTTCACGATTTCTTTAATCACATAGAATTGAGACTTTTTTATAATGATTCCTTGCGCTTTGCAGAAAAGTTCTAATGGACGGAGATCTCTTGTAGATCATAATGTATAATTTTCTTATTCTTAAGGACAATAGCAGCGGTCGCGAGGGCAGTGGAAGGGAAACATACGACAGTTATTCAGGCACCAGTTGTACATTCCAGGCTGACCACGATGAGCCGCTGTTGGTACACAAACTCGACGCCTGTTAAAATTTACATGGGTATTAAATTCGTAAATCGTTTTAACGAGAGAAAGAGGAGACATATTTGGTCATGATTGGTATTTCCAACGTACAAATTATTTGATGTTCAAAATGAATGATTTGAATGTGAGCCGTTTTCAACGAATGTTCTGGTTGTGAATGAGCTGAAGAATAAACGATTGAAGATAGGGAGCGAATAACTATTCAAGTCCCATCTTCCCACTCCTCGTATCCTATTTCAGTCTTTCATTCCACACAACATACCTTCAAGAAATCTTTTGTGGGAAGTCTCTATCTCTCTTTAAGTCTTCACGAGAGTTTTTTTTTTCGCAGTGAATGTTTTGTTTAAGAGAACTCAAATTAACTAACGTGAACACAAATACACCAATAAATGCTGACAAATTGTCAAATCATTGTGGAAAAAATCATTCAAATGGTTCATGGTTGCGAAATAGTTCTATTGAAATTTAATTTACTTTCTGCACAATTCGGATGAGTCGTTGGGAGTGTAGCTTTCGTCCGAATGAGGGGGGCAGTCAGCCAAGGTCAAGGTTACCAAGGCGGCAAGAAATGCGAAGAAAATCTGCAACAATATGTACGCATAGATGAAAACCTAAAAATTATTAATTTTTTAACGAGCGAAATCAGGGTATTTTAAAAATGGTGTTTGGGATTTCGGCGACTTAGAATTGTGGAGTATGGAAATAGATTCAGATGAGTCCAGGGACGTTTGCCGGACACCAGAGGACGTTACATTTGGGTCAAGAATGATGTTCCGTTAATTATTAAATTTTGAAAAAGTTCCCTTTCGTATTTCTTTTTTGGTTGGTTATTCCTTGAATAATCAACCTATGTTTTCATGCAAAAAATCAATCGCTCCGATTCATTCTTCACATTTTTTCTGGACGTTTCAAGGTGTCTAGATCAAAATTAGCAAATGTCCTCTGAATTTGGACGCTGAATCCAAGGAGACGGGTCCCGGAACGATTGGAGCCCACCGGAAGAGGTTACGGGTCAAAATGGGTATCTATCTGCCTATTTTGAATGTTGGTTTGGAGATATCTGGTCCCTAGGCGTGTGGGCTATCATTTTCGGCTAAATTTTGGAAGCTGAATCCAATGAGATGGGTCTTGGAACGATTGGCACCCACCGGAAGAAGTTGTGGACGCTGAATTGATTGAAGTTAGTCTCCATGTTCCTGGAGTATGAGCTTGAAGTATTGTACCAAACAATTCCGGTCTGGGCTCCAATGAGGGAAAAGGAGGTGAGCTTTTTGCGGTAACAATCTCCATAGCCCTAGTCTTGGTGCGACCCCCCCCCCCCTCCCACCAACATGATTATATACACAGAATTTTCCTCACCTTCCTCCAAAATTAAAAAAAAATCTGTAGCTCTTAAAATGAAGATTAAGTGCATCCCTGCATCCCTACTCAAGTGAGATTCGCCTGTAAACATTTAAAAAATGATGTGCAGCATTTCTTGCTCAATCAATGCTGTAAAGTGATGATATTGTCTTCTTTACTGAACATATATGTTATGAAACAGTTCACTAGTGTCTTTCTAATGTTGTGCTATTTACATAACAACGTAATTTTGACTGTTTCGTGCTCCAAAATAACCTCATGAATGAGGTTAAGGAAAAATTATTCTCTTAAAAAAATGGTCCCTGGGGCCATCTGGGTTTTTAAAGTGGATATATACAGTCATGCACCCTGGCCCAGCTCATGTGGAATAAACGATGCATAATAAACTATTTCTCATTTCTCAAATGTATTTATGTTCTCCTAAAAGCGATACTCAAATTAATTCCCAGAATTGAGGGAGCAAGAGAGTAGGAATCAATCCTTTCTTGTTGAATTCCGCTGTATACCTTGGTATTATTATAAACTAGTATTCAAGGCACATACCCAGTTCATGTTGGCGTTAGGATGTTATGGTTGGTTTCGTTTGTGTAAAGGCACTGTTGACTATTTTCGAATCATGATGTCCCTCTTCTTTATAGTTGAATCGTGTGAGGCCATGAGATAATGTTTTAATCTACGGTATCTTGTCGGTATTACCCATTTTTTCGCTGTTCGGCTAGGTTCTTTCGGCGATAAACTGTCGGGAATCCCGACTAGATTAACGAATCGTGATGAATTATAGCAGTGATATCGTCAATATTCGAACGAAAGACGTTCGTACGTAAATAGCATCAGCAACATCGTGGATAGAATGTAAAACCGACAAATTTGTGGTAGATTGTGATTATAGCTTGGTGAGATTTTCAAAATCGATCCGTACGAAGGGATTGCACAAACAACAAAGTGAAATGATGGTCGTCCTCATAATCGACAGAAGGTTTCGACCCGAGAGAAAAGAAGTCACGAGGCGCCTCTCTCTTCCGGGCCGGATCCGCTCCAAATGAATATTAGCCACACGAACTTAATGAACTGCATGCGGCTTCAAATTGTTATTGAGATAAAATAACCCGCTCTGGTGTGGGCTAACTACTTAAAGGTGAAATGAGGGTCCAGTTAGATTATCTCGGGGTGAGAAGTAAATACCCGCACTTACCTCAGGTCGAGAAAGGGCCCGATCGTTACGAGGTTGTGGAATCTGTCTAGCATCACGTTTTCTAGGCCGCTGCAGGAATTTTGCAACCAACTTGATTTTAGGCGGGAAAAAGGAAGTTGCCCTTTTCAATTCTGGTCAGTTGTTTTCGAAGGACGAATTTCCACACCATGGTTGTCGTCGAGATGGGAAATTACACGATTATCTGGATTGTTGGACTAATAAATAGCTCACTGAATTTTCTCTACTGAATCCCGTTTATCTACGTAGTATGTTTGCTGCATCTCCAACTGCCAACTTGAAAAGGAATGGGAATCTTCAATTTCTCTTCCAGGCTGACATGCTGCGACAATCAGGAATGTCTCCAAAGTCGAGTTACTACCCTGATATTTCCTTCGTAACCCCTCACTACTCGATTCTGGCCCGACCAATGCTGTCCTCATTGTTTTAATGCCCCTTGGGGAATTGCTTTCATTTGTCTTGGTCTCCTTTTTTCCCCTCTTCTCCCAATTCAGTCAATTATTTCGGTTTGTACTGTTTTAATGAAGGGAAAATGGTTAAATGAATGTCGCCAATCAGCCAAAGGCCAACCAACCTCCCACAAAGTAATTTTCGACGGTCGTTCAATTTGTTTTGACTCGGAATTGATGCATCAATTGCGTTCTTTCCAGTGTTCAAGTGGGTCAATTTCCCTTTAATCGGGTAAATACGTCGTATTTTTTAATCGAAGTTCTCTCGGCCGCGTGTGCGCGCTAACTCTTTTCCTCCGTCCTGGGGGTTCTTTGTCACAATAAAGAATAACGGGGTACGCGTGGGATTAATCTAATTGAGGAAGGGTAATTTTCGGAAGCCCTTTTAGGGCCACCTGTTCATAACCCGCTTGTGGTACCTAATTCTGTCGTTTAGGTGCCTCCCCCCAGTTGAGTAATACTGTAGAACGATCACTACTGTCAGAACAAAAACATTTGAATCAAGCCCGCTGTACATAAAGGACTGTAGAAACATCGCCTGGGGTTACTTAGCCTAGGAACGTTGTCCCCCTTTTTTATCCCAGCCTAATGGCTAATAACAATTATTAGGCTGCAATATACAATATACAATAATATTGTAAAGTCTCCAAAAACGTCGTATCCCTTGTTTTCCGATCCTTTTTGGTGCGAAAAGCCGCGATAACGACCAGTTGTTCATCATGTTATCATTCCTGTCAGAAGTGGTCCTTAGTAAGGTATTTTTATTGCCTTCTTCGCGAACGTCACCACCGCGCAGGGAACTCATACCAAACGATTCAGCCTCCAAACTTCAGTCGAAAATGATACCCCACACGCATAGGTACCAGAAATTTCAAAAACCCACCTTCGAAATAGGTAGGTAGGTACCCATCTTGACCCCTACCCCTACCCCTATAGGGTCCCTAGCCCAAATTTCAGATTAAAAAAAAAAAAAAAAAAAAAAAAAATTGTCTACTACCGAAATTGGCTTGAGCGGCGGACGGTCATTTGCTTATTTTGATCTAGACACCTTGAAACACCCAGAAACAAATTTTGGGCCGAATCGGAGCGATTGGCTTTGTGCATGAAAATGAGATTATTATTCAAAGAATAACCAACGTCTAATAACCAAACTATCTTGGAACTCTCAAAATGACTGAAATCTTCTTTCACTTTACACAGCACGTTAAAAGAAGGTAGAAGAAGCAGGTTTTGTTTCTCTATTTAAGGTACCCCCTCCCCCTAATTTGCCTTGGTCATGAAGTGATTGTGAAATCTTGACGAAATTTGACATTCGGGCATCTTATGGGATTTACTACATCGATTCACGTAGATCTGAGAAGTTTATGGCAGAATGTGCAGGATTACTGAACTGAACTTCGTTAATCAATTACTATTCTTACAACTTATTTTCCTGGATATTTGTAATCAAATTGTTTTCGTGAAAACGTTCCAGGAAAAAGAATGAGAAATGATCAGTGCCTACATAAAACCTCCCTAGAAACCTCATATCTACTGCACAACAAAAAAGCACTAAATTAGATTAAATATATCAGTCACATGAACAAACTTCAGCGCAATGTAGCCTTGAGCCCGAAGGGCGTAACCGACGAGTCATACCAACCTATATGAGCAGCCAATTTCGGTATGAGGAAAGGTGTCGTCTCCTTTGGCAGCAGACGAGTTTGGAAGGTTGTAAAGTGCAGGAGCAGACGGGGTGAGAGGACGCGTAGAGAGCTTCCTTCACTCCCTCCAGGAACCACTCCCAGGAATCGCTCCCACCGTGGGAAGGTTTGCGAAGGGCTTCCACCACTCCTTCTATAGGGAGTGTTGGTGCCTTGTGGAAAAGAGTTAGTTGAACATGAGTCGTCATAGCAGGATGTTGAAGCCCTAACACATGCACGCTAACAGGTACTGTTCGCTTTCATTTGTGATTGATCAATCCATGATTGGACTTTCTCATTGTTCTCAGGGGCTGTCCAACCCAGGCGCCCTGTCTACCATACTTAAATTGTATACGGGATAACATTCAGAGGGCTGGCCACCCAGGCACCCTCGGAGCTGGCCAACCAGGCGCTCCTTCGATCATGCATATATTTGGCATAGTACAACATTCAGAGGGCTGGCCACCCAGGCACCCTCGGAGCTGGCCAACCCAGGCACTCCTTCTACTATGCGCAGATGTTGCATGGGATAACTCTCAGAGGGCTGACCACCCAGGCACCCTCGGAGCTGGCCAACCAGGCGCTCCTTCGATCATGCATATATTTGGCATAGTACAACATTCAGAGGGCTGGCCACCCAGGCACCCTCGGAGCTGGCCAACCCAGGCACTCCTTCTACTATGCGCAGATATTGCATGGGATAACTCTCAGAGGGCTGACCACCCAGGCACCCTCGGAGCTGGCCAACCAGGCGCTCCTTCGATCATGCATATATTTGGCATAGTACAACATTCAGAGGGCTGGCCACCCAGGCACCCTCGGAGCTGGGCAACCCAGGCACTCCTTCTACTATGCGCAGATATTGCATGGGATAACTCTCAGAGGGCTGACCACCCAGGCACCCTCGGAGCTGGCCAACCAGGCGCTCCTTCGATCATGCATATATTCGGCATAGTACAACATTCAGAGGGCTGGCCACCCAGGCACCCTCGGAGCTGGCCAACCAGGCGCTCCTTCGATCATGCATATATTCGGCATAGTACAACATTCAGAGGGCTGGCCACCCAGGCACCCTCGGAGCTGGCCAACCAGGCGCTCCTTCTATAAATCATACATTTTACATAGAGTAACATTTCAAGGGCTGTCCAACCCAGGCACCCTCCAGATGTACCAGTAAATCACCCATTATCCATAACAGATATTGAATAGGGGTGAAAGCATATCAAAGGTGAGAGTTGGTCGCGATTATATGGGGATGGAGGAGATCGCGTGGGCCAGCAAGGCCTAAAGTCAATCAGTTGCTCAATCATGTATCAGTTTCGTGAATCTATCAAGAATCATTCATAAAACACTCAGTGTACACATAATATGTCAGGATATATTGATCTTGACAACATGGAGGCACCGCCGAGATTCAGCTCGTAATTTCCAGTTTTCTGCGTTGCTACCCTGTTGCTATCCGCCGCTATGGAATCCAGGCTTGTTTACTTTGACAGCTCACAGCTAGGGTTTGAGTGGGTATTTTTGGAAGGGCTGACTCACACCCCTTGGTCTTGTGCACTAATGACCCATGGCTGAGGGCTCGAGCAGGTAGTTTGGAAGGGCCGACTTGCTTCTATTCCTTACAAAGAATGAATAAATAGTCACAACTACTCAGTTCATGACCGCCTCCTCCTCCCCATGCGCGGTCTCACCTCTCATTAGCAGACACTTTAGGGTGGCTCTGAGTTTCCTTGTTACCCACTCACATTTTGCATGAAAATCACATTCAACCTTTTAAATTAACATATATGCTGGTGGATGTGGGGTTGATATGAAGGTTCTTCCACAATTTCATTTCCGCCAAGCATAACACTGCATACCATAGTCCTGAAAAGTATTCTTTCACCTTCCAATATTGCTGTTAGGTGCCACAGTCCTCTCTCTCGGCGTTGAACTCCACCCTTACGTTTGGTCATTCTTGTTGTTAGAGAAACATGAGCTTATTTGCACTGAAAAGTGCAGAGATTATCGCAAGGGGACTGGCAGAGGAGCTGACCATATGTCAGGACATAGTATCTCGTTTGAGGGCAGATAAGGAAAGTTGGTCTGAGGAAGACAAAATTGAAAGAAACCAGCTTGAATTAGGTATCAAACAGATGGAAGAGCAAATTAATAACATTTCACAGCTTGATCAGTCAGAGGAAGTTGCTCAGAAAGCTGAAAAGTATTTCACCCTTAAATGGACCGCCCAAAGGCTACTGATCGAGTTTGATGTAAGGATGAGCCCGAGGACAGATGCTCCTTCACACACTTGTTCTCATGGTGAAGAAAGCTCATCATTGGTATCAAACCCGATATTTACGCGCTTGCCTGAATGTGAATTTCAGAAATTTAGTGGAGATATTCTTACCTGGAATGAATTTTGGGAACAATTTTCTGTCAACATACATGAACGAAAAAACATGAATGATTCCATCAAACTTACATATCTTAAGAGTTTTTTGGAGGGAGAGGCAAACGATACTATCGGAGGCTTAAGGAATACAACAATGCAATTACAACATTGCGATAGACAAACTCAAGAATCGCTATGCTAAACCAAAACACATACTTGACGCCCATTATGCTGCCCTGGACAAGTTACCTCCTGCAACCTCGGATATTGCTTGTTGTCGCAATGTACTTAACCAGATAGATATACACATGGGGATTTTGAAGTCATTGGGGGAAGACACCAACCACAATAATTTCCGTCTCACCCTAATGAAAAGGTTTCCATCCGAAATCATTCATGATTTGCGCTTGATGTTGAAAAACAAGGACGAACATACAGTGGACGAACTGCGAGCTTTAATGCAACAGGTAATTGAAGTTAGAGAAGAGTCTTCTCATCTGTCTGGAAACAGAGATCAGATTCCTTCACAACCACCAAACTTCACCACAGAAGCTCTTTATACGGGACAGTCAAAACAATATAGCAACACACGGAGGGAGAGCAACCAGCAAGGAACAAAAGGAACTTGGAATCATTCGAATCAAGGCAGGAAAACAAGGGTTAGGAGGAAAACAAAACCAACAACAAAATAAAAGTAGCGCTCATCCATTGAAAAGAAACCAGGCAAAAGGACCACCAAACAAAGTCAGGAGTAAGTAATTTTGTCGCTTCTGTAAGAGTGACCATTATACTGACCAGTGTGATATCGTATTAACTGTTGAAAAAAGAAAGCAGTGGCTCAAGGAGAACAAACTGTGTTTTCAATACCTCAGCAACCGTTACATGGCAAAGTCATGTGATAACAAACGTGAATGTGGAAGCTGCAAGGAATTTGGAAAGCACAATCGTTCTATGTGTCCAACACTGGAAAACAGAAGAAACATGACAACAACAAAAACCTCATTGCCAGACCCTGCTTTACAGAATGATAGGATCAGAGACCTATGGGAACTGGAGGCTATAGGGATCACAGATTCACCAAAAACTCTTGATGATGATGAAGCCATACAACGATTCAATCATATAATCCATGTTATAGATGGACGGTACTATGTGAAATGGCCTTGGGCCTAATATCCTCAAAATCTGCCTATTAATCTGGGTTTGGCTCTAGGCCGGCTGAGAGGCTTAGTGAAGCGGATCAATACAGACAGGATCAGTCAGTATGATACAGTTTTACGAGACCGATTGAGCAAAGGAGTTATTGAGACTATCCAAAGACAGCAACTTCCAACCACACATCCTGTACATCCCACCATACATTCAGGAAAGAAAGACAACAAAACTCAGAATTGTCTGTGATGCCTCTGCAAAAATCAAAGGTCAACGCAGTTTAAACGACTTCCTTTATCGAGGCCCACTCATGTTGGAAGAACTTACAGCTTTGCTCCTGCGGTTTCGCACTCACAGGGTCGGCATCATTGCTGATATAGAGAAGGCCTTCCTTCAACTGGGGCTACAAGAAGCTGATAGAGACGTGACTCGTTTCTTATGGCTGAAAGACCCAACTAAAGATCCAACTGGTGACAATATCATCCATTTACGGTTTTGCAGAGTACCCTTTGGGGGAGTCTCAAGCCCATTTTTACTTGCAGCAATCCATAAATTTCCATCTAAAGAAACAAAATTCACCCATCTCTTCACAGCTGGCACGCAACTTATATGTCGATAACCTCATAACAGGTGCAGAATCTTCACAGCAGGCCATCCAATTATATGAGGAAGCAAGGACCACCTTTTACACTCTCTCTATGAACATTCGGGAATGGAACTCAAATGATGATACATTTTTAAAACGTATACCAGAAAACTTAGAAGACAAAACTCAAGTACCTCAGTCCTTGGTTTGATCTGGAATCGCATTCAGGATGAACTTCGACTTTCCATCAAACCAGACACAATCCATCAGACAGTGAAGACTAAAGGACAAGCATTGAGAGTCATTGCTTCTGTCTATGACCCCTGTGGACTAATAGCTCCACTCACACTCTCTACCAGATTATTCTTGCAATCTCTTTGGATAAAAAAGGTGAAGTGGGATGATGAATTGGCACAGACGCAACAGGACGAGTGGACGCTATGCACAAAGACACTTGCATCAATCCCCGATATCACAAGACCTAGATATTATGGCATACCTCCAGGACAAGATGTGGAACTGCATTGTTTCACGGATGCATCAAACCAATGTTATTCTGCAGTGGTTTACTTGAGGGCCATCGTGAAAGGGGAACCAGTGATCAGCATCGTAATGTCAAGATCCAGACTGACACCACTTCGTCAAAAGGAGAAAATAACAATTCCTAAACTTGAACTTTTGGCTGTCCTCATAGGCAACAGACTGACGAGTTATGTAAAAACGGTCTTAGACCTACAATGGTCCAGCATAACTCTTTGGACCGACAGTCAGATTGTACTTGGCTGGCTTAGGTCAGATCGTCTGTTGCATCCATTTGTGTCTCGTAGAGTCGATGAGATACGGAAATCTTCTCACATCCGTTTTAGACATGTCCCTACCTCTATGAACCCTGCAGATATTGCTTCACGCCCAATGAAACCACCATGTTTACTCCCATCTATATGGCTAGAAGGTCCTAGATTCCTAAGGCTCCCTCCTAATAAGTGGCCAGTCACACCAAACATAGAGCTTTGCGATGGTGGTGACCATGATACCCAAGAACAGATCACAACTGTGGGCACACTCACAACCACAGTTGATACGATTGCCAGTGAGTGGGAACTACCATTGCAAGGTATCATTCTACCAGTTCCGACAATTCATAAACTCCAAAAGAAACATATTCCTCAAGAAATTGAGAAGATCAAGACTGACTTATCTAGATCCTTGGGATTATTCATGGACAATGAAGGAGTCCTGCGCTGCAGAGGCAGATATGGGAATGCAGTAATGACATACAACCAAAAATATCCAGTTCTGCTTCCAACTGACTCATTGGTCACAACCACCATTATACAGAGGGTACATGAAGCCAACAAACATGTTGGAGTATCCCACACACTTTCTCTCATTCATGAACATTATTGGGTCCCTAAAGGGAGACGGGCAGTTACCACAGTACTCCGCAAGTGTGAGCCATGCATCAAGTACGGTGGGGGCCCATACAAATTACCTCCAATGCCAGATCTTCCAAAAACAACGGGTCACATACAGCCCTCCATTTACATATACCGGATTGGATTACTTAGGTCCCCTCATGATTTCGGAGGATGGAAGACCAAAGAAGCGATGGATTTGCCTGTATACGTGTTTGGCGGTTAGAGCGATCCACCTGGAACTGGTCAATGATCTAACAACAGCTGAATTCATCCTGGCCCTTCGACGCTTTTGTGCAGTGCGAGGAGTACCTGATTTGATCGTCTCTGATAATGCTGCCAACTTTAAGTTGGCTGCTAACGTTCTTACCTCATTGCCCCACACTTCAAAACAGATTGCTTGGAAATTTATACCAGCACTATCCCCATGGCAAGGAGGATTTTATGAGAGATTAATTGGTCTAGAGAAACACTGTCTCACACGGTCGTTGGATCGATCCTTGCTCACAGGAAGCCAGCCCCACACGGTAATGAAAGAGATTGAATCAGTACTCAATACTCGCCCCCTCACAGCCATTGGATCTGATTTGGAACATGTCCTAACACCCAACAACTTCCTGACAGCATGTGGACCTCAATTGCTTACACCACCTATACATAGCGATGCGACATCAGCAATTCAGTCTCAATTGGTCTTAGCTTGGAAACGCACCCAAAATTTTCTTCATGAGTTCAGAAGAATGTTTGTCAACCAATACCTATTGAGTCTTCGTGAGCGACATCAGACACATCACAAACAACAGCGCATTCTGAGTGACCTCCCACTGTTGGGGATTGGGTTCAAATAAAAGGCGATTCCAAGAACAGAGCATTGTGGAAGGTGGGACAAATTGCTTCCCTGCTTCCAAGTAGCGATGGTCAACCTAGGACTGCCAGAGTCAATGTCCTTGGTGGCCAGGTTCTCAATAGATCAGTGGCCCATCTGTTTCCACTGGAGGTCGATGACTTTAGACAAAAGCCTGCACTCACAGTCTTGCCTGATGCACAGGTATCAGGTCCTACCGGCACACAGAGCAATCCATCTGACCAACGTGACACAACACCTAGCAGCCAGTCCCCCCTCACAGTCACAGCCTCGCAACCAGCTGCTTCTGCCATTCACCAGTCTGATGGTCAACAACCAGACGCCCAGCATCCTTTAGCTTTGCAGCCAGATCCTCCCAATGGCACCAATCAGTCGATTGATGCCCCAGTGACTACTGGTGCCACAGATGGCCTCAGACGGCCCAGAAATGCCGCCATCCAGGCCCGCCAACATATCAGGCAATGGGTCTCTTCACTATTCAATGAAGCTTCCGTACAACTTCATTAATTTGCATTTGCCTGAAGTATTATATTTGTTATGTTTGCCTCTGTATTCTTTGGTCAAATATATTGTTCTATGGTTATTGGTAGGTTCTCTTTTTTCCCTTCTCTTGGGCGGGAGTGTCGTCTCCTTTGGCAGCAGACGAGTTTGGAAGGTTGTAAAGTGCAGGAGCAGACGGGGTGAGAGGACGCGTAGAGAGCTTCCTTCACTCCCTCCAGGAACCACTCCCAGGAATCGCTCCCACCGTGGGAAGGTTTGCGAAGGGCTTCCACCACTCCTTCTATAGGGAGTGTTGGTGCCTTGTGGAAAAGAGTTAGTTGAACATGAGTCGTCATAGCAGGATGTTGAAGCCCTAACACATGCACGCTAACAGGTACTGTTCGCTTTCATTTGTGATTGATCAATCCATGATTGGACTTTCTCATTGTTCTCAGGGGCTGTCCAACCCAGGCGCCCTGTCTACCATACTTAAATTGTATACGGGATAACATTCAGAGGGCTGGCCACCCAGGCACCCTCGGAGCTGGCCAACCAGGCGCTCCTTCGATCATGCATATATTTGGCATAGTACAACATTCAGAGGGCTGGCCACCCAGGCACCCTCGGAGCTGGCCAACCCAGGCACTCCTTCTACTATGCGCAGATGTTGCATGGGATAACTCTCAGAGGGCTGACCACCCAGGCACCCTCGGAGCTGGCCAACCAGGCGCTCCTTCGATCATGCATATATTTGGCATAGTACAACATTCAGAGGGCTGGCCACCCAGGCACCCTCGGAGCTGGCCAACCCAGGCACTCCTTCTACTATGCGCAGATATTGCATGGGATAACTCTCAGAGGGCTGACCACCCAGGCACCCTCGGAGCTGGCCAACCAGGCGCTCCTTCGATCATGCATATATTTGGCATAGTACAACATTCAGAGGGCTGGCCACCCAGGCACCCTCGGAGCTGGGCAACCCAGGCACTCCTTCTACTATGCGCAGATATTGCATGGGATAACTCTCAGAGGGCTGACCACCCAGGCACCCTCGGAGCTGGCCAACCAGGCGCTCCTTCGATCATGCATATATTCGGCATAGTACAACATTCAGAGGGCTGGCCACCCAGGCACCCTCGGAGCTGGCCAACCAGGCGCTCCTTCGATCATGCATATATTCGGCATAGTACAACATTCAGAGGGCTGGCCACCCAGGCACCCTCGGAGCTGGCCAACCAGGCGCTCCTTCTATAAATCATACATTTTACATAGAGTAACATTTCAAGGGCTGTCCAACCCAGGCACCCTCCAGATGTACCAGTAAATCACCCATTATCCATAACAGATATTGAATAGGGGTGAAAGCATATCAAAGGTGAGAGTTGGTCGCGATTATATGGGGATGGAGGAGATCGCGTGGGCCAGCAAGGCCTAAAGTCAATCAGTTGCTCAATCATGTATCAGTTTCGTGAATCTATCAAGAATCATTCATAAAACACTCAGTGTACACATAATATGTCAGGATATATTGGTCTTGACAACAAAAGGTACATGGTTCAGTTGGGCGAATGCATAACGCTCTACTTTTCATCCACAAACTCTACGATGTCCTCATTGAATCCGTAGTTTTTTCCTGCACGAGGGAACCACTTGAAGTTAATTGCCACTGGAAATTCCTTCACTCCAAACTACAAACGCGCCTTAAGCCATTCCATTCTATTCTAATTCAGGAATGAAGTGGCATCAAATCCGGTCGATATAAATCCGTCATTTAATCCCGGTAGATCAAGGGCCGGAAGGTCTTCAGAAGAACCGATTGTTCCTCGGTATCCTATCCTGCCTGGAGGGAGGCAAGGACGTTCCTTGAGAAAAAAAAACTGCCCCTCTTGGCCCCTTTGTCTTGAGCCGCTTCCAGTTCCATTATTTGTGAAACTGTCTAACGCCTTATCCCTCTCGCTCTCCTCAAGAACTTGGACAAATTACATTAACTCAACCCCCCTCCTATCCACGCCTCTTCGTCAGCACTCACCATACCACGCGCTACTCTTTCATTATAAGCTTCAGTCTGCCATTCAAAGTACGAGTATATTTACAAAATAATTATGAAGCACCTGACATCCTATAGCCTTGGTTTTGACCTCGGTCACACTAACCCAGCTCCCATGATCAACGCTTTTACGGATACAACCCCCAAGAAATCAAATCCCTTGGACTGCAATGCACGAGTGACTTAGTAGAGAACTTCAGAAGGTTGATGATGTAGAGCTCTCCATCAAGTGCCAGATTTTTCAGCTGGGTACAAAATTTCTGCAAGTTCCTCCCCATTAATTACTTCCTATTCGTTGGACGTAACAGCAGACCCGGATACAGTGCATATGTGAGACATAAGTTCACTACGCTACCGTATTCGTGCTCGTGCTCATTTTGACCTATCTTTGTTACAATAATTGGTACTCAGCTCTAAAACCCTCGCACACAGGTGCATTTGCGGCAAGTTTGTTCCATCTGAGTAATATCCGAGATACTTTCAAAACACGTAAACCTTCCAATGCGCGTATTCCGCGTAGTAACCTCGGGTCATGATTCGCGGAGTTTAGAAGGAAACCGGTCTTAGTTCCGAATCTTCTCCTTCACAGGAGGTGAACAAATATATGGTTACGCTTTTCTGGGTAAATAGAATAATAGGGTTAACGTGACAGGAACAATAAAAGTCGCGGAAAAGGGCGAAGGGAGCAAAACGAGTTATATCAACAGTTTATATGGATTTGGAGGACTCAGCAAACAACAATTCCATTGCAAGAGCGTTGAAAGGTTGACGCGGCACTCAGGTGAACCGAATGACGAGTACTGAAGAGTCTTGCCAATAAAATTGGAGTATTTGCCATTTTTCGGGGACCGGTTTCAGGGAGAAGACGTTTGATGAAACCTTGAGACGCTCTATTTTATTCTTTTGATCATTACTTAATGGTGATACAGTAAGGCCAGGCGGGGAGAGTTTCTTTTAAAAACATTCAAGGAATAACCAACCAAAACCGTAGTAATAAATACCCGTTTTTAGAATCTCTAAAATTTTCATGAATTCTCGCATTTATCAGCAATCATAAGCAAGAGTCAAAGGTTTTAAGTGAATTATTTCATTGATTATGATGACGTAAAATCCATGGACAGAATTTACGAGTTGTTTTTTCAAGTATTACTTACACATTGATGTTGGGTGAAAGAGTAGCTTTACACAAATAATGGCTGATGCGCCTTCAGTTCAGAAAACCTTGTGTTAATCATAAATAATGATGATAAGATTGCTGCACTCTAGCGGCAGGCGGGCATTGTAATGTTTAACCACAACATTCTTCACTCAGCTATACTACCGTGTTAATGCACTATACAAGTGAAATGAGTCAAAAATGAGAGCAAACTTCTTATTCCTACAAGTTAACTGTGCTAGGGGCTTCTCAGACCTAAACTGACTGAACTGAAGAAAGTTAACTGGGTTGAGCCCTGCAAAGGGCTTGAATTCTTAGTAGGCATAACCTGCTTCAAGTATCAATATTCAAATGAAAAAAAGGCTGCAAATTACTACACACTGGTTGGTTATTCCTCGGACCAGGCGCATGGAGACTCATTTCTTCAAAATAGGGGAAACAGTGGGTGTGGCGGGTCCCGGACCCATTCCAACCGATTCAGGGTCCAAAATTTAGTGGAAAATGATACCCCACACCCCTAGGTACCAGAAATCTCGAAAACACACATTCGAAATCGGTAGATAGGTACCCATTTTGACCCATAACTTCTTACGGTGGGTGCTGATTGTTATTCCATTGATGATCCAATTTCACTGGATTTAGCGTGGGGGTCATTTTGACCCCTACCCCGCCCAAATTTGGTCCGATCGGGCTGAAAAGTTTCGATGCCCAACTAGAGCCGGGAAAAAACCCCTGAACCGAATTTCAGGTTTTTAGAAAATTTTATACGTGGCGTGGACGGCGGACGGACATTTGCTAATATTGATCTAGACACCATGAAACGTCCAGAAAAAAATTGGGGCGAATCGAAGAGATTGAATTTTTACATAAAAACATTATTCAATGTTTTTATGTAAAAACAAATGAACAAATGAACACATTAAGACGGACCCAGTTTGGTTTAATTATAATTGACAATTAGAATTAGGATTTGTGCTTCCCAGAGTTGTTTGCTGTAGACTCTACGTTCCACGGATTTGTCTGTAGAGAGCACGATTCTTTCACCTTTTACCGTATGGTCAGCGAGGCTTGATCCAGCCTAACAAGCTCAGCGTAAATAGTTCGCTTGTAATCTCAACAAACACCGACATCTTGTCGATAACCGGTCTAAAGGATTTAATAAGAAAATTCACGACGTACTTAACCCGATCCTTCATAAAAATCGTGGGCTTCGGACTTTCCAATTCAATTTTTTTTTATCGTTTCAACGTGTTTACACTCGGGCTTCCACGTTGTAGAACATTGTATGAACACCACCTCGAAAACTGTTTCCCGCCTCGATGAAATCATAATAATGGCAAATTAGAGGTTCCAGAGAAGCCGAGTCTCTTAAACTTGTAATCTCGAGCGCCCGGTTTGGTGGAGCCCTCTTCCGAATTCTTCCAATCGGGATCGTGAGGCTGTTTATGATAATATCCTCGCCTCATCAGAGCAACTTTGGTTATACTCTCCTTGACCGGGTTAATTACTTTGAGGAATTGGAATAGCGAAAAAAGGCGCAATCATCCTCTCGCAAGGCGTTTATCGTAAGCGGTATTTCACATCCTTGATAATTTTCGAAGTATAGAAAGCGTGCATAATAATATTCATCACTATCCTTCTATCTCGTATAACAACTGGGTTTCGCTTCCACTCTCAAGAATTATGGGAATTACCTCAAACCAGGTATGCTGTTTTTCGTGATTTCGAATAATATAGTTTCCACGTTTAAGGAAAATTGAATTGATGCTGCCGTTGCGCTCGTACGTTGTGATTTCAACTTTGAAATATCCAAATTGTATACAGTTAGCTGTATTCCGATGGCTAAGCTAAATCGGCTACATCATTTGACGGTACAGACACACCTGCTCTCTCCACCAATTTACCATCAGCTGACAACTGACGGTGGTGTTACCTGCTGGCCCTGCCTTAAAACTAACATGTCATGTTTTCCTATCAAACTTTGTCATTTCACCTTTCAAATGCTTGGAATATAAATGTACCGGACTACTAGGTAAACGTCCTAGAATTGATCGAAAAAATCTCCAATTTTGCATGAAGCGCATTTGCATTTGCGTGTGACATCTACGTACTAGGTAATAACAAATTATATTCAGCTCAACCGCTCTACACCTTGGGGTTTTTTTTGAAGAGGGGGGGATGAAAAACACCGTTTTATTATTTTTTTTTTAAAGAAAACATAGGCATGTATGGTATTGTTTTCCTTGTTATTGTGCGTGTCGAATCGATTGAATGGAATTTCAGATCTGAGTGAATTACCTAAGTGAGAGATAAACTCAGCTGTACGTCGTACGCCGTCCGAGCCGTTTTGGTTGGTTATTCCTTGAATAATTTTGAGAATAAAAAAATTTTGAGCCGAATCGGAGAGGTTGACGATTTGCATGAAAACATAGGTTGATTATTCCTTGAATAATTCCTTGAATAATCAACCTATGTTTTCATGCAAATCGTCAACCTCTCCGATTCGGCTCAAAATTTTTTTCTGGACGTTTCATGATGTCCTGATCAAAAAAGGTCAATGTCCGTCCGCCGTACGCCGTCCGCCGTCCGCCGTCCACGCCGTTTGGTAGTAGAAAATTTTTTAAAAATCTGAAATTTGGGTCAGGGGTCTGTTCCCGGCCTAGGACGGTCCTCCAAGCTTTTCAGCCCGATCGGACTAAATTTGGGCAGGGTAGGGGTCAAAATGTGTTTTTTGAAAAATGGATTTTCGAGATTTTGGGCGATTAAGGCGAGTGGGGTATCATTTTCCACTAAATTATGGACGCTGAATCCAATGAAATGGGTCCCAAAACGATCGGCACCCTCTGGAAGAAGTTATGGGTCAAATTGGGTATATATTACCCATTTTGAATATGTGTTTTTGAGATTTCTGGAACCTAGGCGTGTGGGGTATCATTTTCCGCTAAATCTTGGACGCTAATTTCAATGAAGTGGGTCCCGGAACGATTGGCACCCTCTGGAAGAAGTTATGGGTCAAATTGGGTATATATTACCCATTTTGAATATGCGTTTTCGAGATTTCCGGTACCTGGGCGTGTGGGGTATTATTTTCTACTAAATTCTGGATCCTGAATCGATTGGAATAGGTCTGGGACCCGCCGCACCCACTGTTTCCCCATTTCCCCCATGTTGAAGAAATGAGTCTCCATGCGTCTGGTCTGAGGAATAACCAACCCGTGTGTAAGAATTTGCAGATCTTTTTGGTTGTAGAGTTCGATGTCTAAACCGTCAAAATCATCATCGTCCTGTGGAACTGCCTTTTGATATTCTTGACTTCCTTCCTGTCACTCTAAATCCTCTACCATCAGCCTGATTTCCTCAGGCATCCATCTTCATCTCTTCCTGACAGGAAAAAATAGTATAAGTAAACTACATCATACGATAGTATGTTTCATGACGTAAGAGAATAAATATTCAACAACAAACGTAAGAAAAAGTAAAAAAGTTTACGATTTTTCCCCACTTTGAAGAAATGAGTCTCCATGCGCCTGGTCCGAGGAATAACCAACCCGTGTGAAAGAATTGGCAGCGTTTTTCAAAAGCATGATAGAAAAAATTCGTGCTAAATCATCACGTAGCACCCAACTGAGCTTTGCGAGTTTTTGTTCCAAACCTACTTAATTTTTGTTTATTGGGTACTACTGAACGAAGAAATGTCATGCCTTAGGACTCATAAACGTCCCAACGGATTTGAACAATTTTTTTTTTTTTTTTTTTTTTTTTTTTTAAATTATCACAGTTGCCTAAACCTTGTTGTATGCACTGATACAGTCTTGCGTGCTTACGTTTGTGCAATCACCTTTGAAACGCCTATAAGAGATATAGTAACGATTCTTTGCAACAATAAGCCTTGGAAAAACATGACCGAACACTACTGCCTCTACTTTTTGTGAGATTGAGCCGTGAACCATATTTTTACTTGTTCAAACCACGCAATGATTTTTGACTCTAGCCAAGGACCACTCCCTTCATACTGTAAGGGGGTCGTATTAGTTACTACATAGGTAGTAACGAGAAAAACATTAAAAAATTGTCAATCCCTCTTGCGCAATTATTTTCAATAGCACAATATACTATAGACCAAGGTTCTCCTCCCATACTGCAAATCGTCCACTACGACCCGAAGGTTTTAAAATGTAACAAAGTCGCTGCTGGGAAAATAAACTCGAGGGTTGGGTTTAATAATGTCGTTTGATCGGGTTTATAGACCGAGTTCCTTGTGAGTTTCTTCAGAAGTCTAACATTCGCGCCTCGCGTATCTCAGGTGGTCGGGGTTCGGGTTGTAAAGCCGCCATATAAGAAACGTTCAGAATGCCTTTTCGTAAATTAACCCTTCCCCGTATCGCTCCTGTCATGTCGTGAAGGTGCGTAACTCCTCGAGGCAAACCTGCTAACTACACGCGATTGGTGAGTGAGGTTTTTATAAGTCGTATACTGCAAGGCTCGATTGTCGATTAAAACGACGAATAGATCAGTAGGAAGAAGGTAGTTAACGCTTGGGTACGACGATGGGGTTGAGAGAAGAGTCACGGAAGCAATTGGCCGAACACCCCTTTGTAAAGTTGTGACTTACACGTCCCAACGTTGAAATTTAGGCTTTTAACTCCTCTTGAATAAATTCTAGGGAATAAATCCTCCAATTTATTGAGTGCAAGACTACGTATACTCACTAAATTATATTCTACATCTATTGCCCACTTTTTGAAGCAAATATACGTTTTCTCATACAAGCGATTCTTCTAGAATATTAAAAAAATTTACAGGGGTTGGTTATTCCTCGGGCCAGGCGCATGGAGACTCATTTCAATCGATTCAGCGTTCATAAACTCTTCCGGTGGGCGTCAACCGTTCCAAGACCCGTCACATTAGATTTAGCGTTCAAAGTTTAATGGAGAATGATACCCCACACGCCTAGGTACCAGAAATCGTGAAAGCACATATATAAAATAGGTAGATAGATACTAATTTGGACCCATAACCTCTTTCGGTGGGCCCCAATCGTTTTGGGACCCATTTAATTGTGGGCCGAATCGGAGAGATCGACTTTTTGCATGAAAGCTATTGAGAATAATTCCAATAATTCCAAAAAATAATTCTAACTTCACCTACTATTTTGATTTATTTGAAATGTGAGGAATATGATGGCAGCGCCTATCAAACACTTGCAATCTCTCCATAATCCTACTTCTCATGAGAGTATTTTGAGGACTAAGAATTATTCTTACGTCTGTAGATTATTGACTCAATTATTTCGGGCAGCTATGAAGTGTTTAGAAAGGTTATTCTAGTTCAAACTGAAGACTAACGCTCACTTTATGCCCCAAACGATGGAAATAGCGCGAGATGAGATCTGCCTACCTCCTCGAATAGTAAAAGCGTTCTAGGAAAACATGTTCAACGAGAGCGTGGAAGATAATATGATGGCTCAATACAGTCGTCGCATTGTACGCGAGGCCCTGAAGAGAGGAAGAACCCAGAAAATCCCTCGGATGGGTTCCTTTGCGCCGCTCTGTGAGGTCCCTTCTCTCTACTCTTATTATGACTAATCAACCAGATCAGCCCGCCTTGAAAGAGCTGAACTCACAGTCGGAGAAAGAAAACGAAGGAAGCGAAACAAATCGGGTTGATATGTAAAAAACAGCCCCCGCCGCCACCACTGTTCCGTTTTTCTCAACTTGCCTTTCAAAAAGCGTTGAGATTGCTCATCTTACTTCTTTCAACCCAGCACAATAGAATATTCTGAGCGTCTCAATCCCTTCGGACGCCTCTTGCACGCCTATAACTCGATATGGTTTCGGAGCCGTTGTCCTCCCCCGCTGCCGCATTACGTCTACATTACTATTCCCGTGTCGAGGCACATCACAATGCGCCAAGAAGTAATGGAGATTCCGAGAGTCAACTATCACAACATGACCGATTCGTCGTGTCCTGCTTAGAAACTGCGCGGAAATAGATATAAAGGGTGAATCTAGGCATTTCGACGGAAGGAGGACGAAGGAAAAGTAGAACACCTATTCCAAAATAGCAAATTTAATAGAGAAATGACAGCCCTGGGAGTCATTTAAGTTACTGATACATGCATAGAAGGAGTCAGTAACCCTATTATCAATCCTTCCAAAAATTCAATTCTTTGAAAGCGACCAATTATAGGTACCACTTTAAAGAGCAGAGAAGCCCGTAATAATATTCTTAGATATTATTGCAATATGATTGAGGGCATGAACAGAGCAAAATGACAGTAACTGTAACAAACAATTCCAGTAATATTGCTACTGAAAGGGGATTTTTGCTCCATTCTTATTCATATTCATATTTTCAGATGCACTTACTGGCTTGACGAAGAAAAAAATCTTGTTTTTGCGGAGGGAAAAGCTACCGTTATTTATATGTTCATTGAGAAATATCAAAATTAGTATGCGGGACAGTGTGCGGCTCAAATGAGAAGAAGGCGGGGCGAGATAGATGGCGGGTTATGAAGGGACTAAGTCGGAAAAGCTCATTTCTTACTTGGCAATATGTTGGAAAAGATGAGGACGGTGCGGGGATATGGAACATGTTTCATTAGCCAGGCTCCCGTGAGCTGCATCCCCTGTTTCCTTTGCCTCACCCTTTTGGAAGCTCTCACGAGAAATATCTTTTCCTTTCGCACCTTGACTCCTCCGTTAACTCCGGGCTCTTAGTTTTTCTTTTTTCCCGAGGAAACCCTATTAATGAGAAAACGGGACGACCGGGGAGTGGCCGGTGTACAACTTTTTAAATTGACCTCCCCTTCATCTCGCCAATCTCACTCTCCTTCACAAACTCACCGCATTACCTCAGAACCTGCTTTTAAAAAAACCTTTTGTGTGCGTGTTTCTCTCCAAAGCTCTCAGATGAGGTCTACTTCTAAATTCAAAAATCAGAAAACATCATCAGAATAGTACTGTCAATTTGATAATCCTAAAAATCACTCCCTGATGATTTTCTTTTCTAGAGAAGATCATTTCCGGAAAAAAAGTGTTTTACCCCTATCAAGATACCCCATTTGTCCCTGATTTACCCTCCAGCAATTGGTCCAAAACCCATTCAATGAAATCAGCACACGAAATTCAACGGAAAATGATACTCTATAGGCCTAAGTTTCTGATAATCTCAACCTAAATGATAGTTTTCACCCATACTTTTCCCCTCCTTCCGGCAATCGGGCTGAAAATAAGACGAGCTCATCTAAGAGTCCTTACGAAGTCCATGTGCGAAATCTCATATTTGTTGGAGCATTAGCAACGCACAGCAAAAGGAAATTTTGGATTTTGAATGTTTGGACGGACTTCGGAACATGTACGGTGACTGTTTAGGGGAACAATTTTTCTATTGATACTGTCGTTAGGGTAGATCATGCCAAAAATAGAAGTAAATCGTGAGTGCAACTCATGCAGCCACAGTCATGATTTTCTAAGCTACTCTATAGCGCGTAGCTGTTGGTAACTCATTAGGCCAGAGCAGCTCACAACGGCTAGCCACAATGTGTATTTTTGCACAATTACCATAAAACGCTCAAAAGAGGTCCAGGACCAAACCCTTCCCTAACCAATCGTGATCCGAAGGATTAGACGGCCTAGATTTCAGGGCATCAAACCCGTGATTAACTTGACTGATGCCTGCGTACTCACTGTCAAACGAATTTAGATACAATATATTTGAGTCTGTTCATGATTCTTCAAAACGCTATAGTTCCCTGAATTTATTGATGAATTAATCTGAGGGCTAACCGAATCTGGTCAGCTTTGGGTGTTCAATCCCGCACTTCATATGAATATGAAAGGGCTCAAATTCGCAAATACGAATCACTCCTTTCACTATAAAAGCTTCACGGAAGTGTATTTGGTCCATCGGGGGTTCATGAAGGAAACCCAGCTGAAGAAAATACAATTCTCAAAAGGTTGGTGCCAGTCTACTACCTTTGAGTGTTTGATTCAATCATGAACTCTCCGTAAGGAAGAAGTTGTCCTCGCTTGAAGACCCCTTTGCTTCGAATATCCTTTATATCTCCTTCGCTGACGAAAACCTAGGCCAAGAGGTACCTTCCAATGAAAGGCAGGTCGTAAGCAAATGGTGCGAGCTGTAGAATGGGCATCAAGTTGATGAAGTGAGTCTTTCGTCAATGTCGGGACGTCCAACAAGGTAAAGCGTTGCCGTATATGGTAAGAAGAGACCGTTTGCCGTAGTAGCTCCCACCAGTTCGTGTAATCCTTCAAATGCCTTTTCCTCATTTCAAATCTCATGTTATAAATTTAGCTTTATCCTCCTGAGAAAAGGCGAAGTATCGTTTGAGTATGTATAGAAAAAAAACGCAGAAAAGAGAAAAAAAGGCCTACGACCCGACTTGCCACAGCCAGGATACGCGGATCCATAATTCAGGACTTGAACTTCTCGGTCGAGGGTGGGAAGGTGTACCGACCCCGTAAGGAGCCATTGCGAAAGAAAATACTCTTTTTGTTTCTCAAATCCTTCACTTTTTTCCCGCCGACCAACCACGTTGGATCTTTCCTGCCCTCATCCCCTCCCATCTCGAGCCTAACGCATGCAGCGGTTTCTGAATCATATATTAAACATCCTATATCTATTATGCATTCAAGACCAACTGACTATTCCCGGCTTTCGATATATATTTTTTATCGGTCCGAGTAAGGATAATCAGAACCGAGTCGAAAGAAATCAGTTGACTCCGAGAAACTAATATCCTCTTCGGGAAATACGTGGAATAAAATAGAAATGAACCCCTGACTGGTTACACGTCAAATAAGAATGTTGATAGCTCTTGTATTTCAAGAAAGAAATACAGTTAAAATGCCCCTCTTTTTTATGTTGCACATAAACGATTCATCTTTCATGTCATTTTTCAGTATCACAGATTTTTCTTTCACGCGCGAACATGACCGCGTTCCTAAGTATTCATATTAACTTCGGGATTTTCATTAGCAAAAGATCTAACAAGCTCCAAGATTAAACCACTACATTTTAACCTAAATCCAGATTCGTTTAATTGCCTCTTTTCAGGTTTCAATAAAAACATAGCGTCTCCAGGAATTAGAATCCCAAGCAGTTATCAAAAAAGTGCGCACCTGTAAAGTGCCTTAGTCGGCCTAACTCACCCTAGGTAACCTTTTTTGTTTCCACTTGGAAGAAATTCAATCAAGCACTACTTCCAGATGTTCCCCATCTCACAGAACTGCCTAATCCTTGTGGCGGCCTAAAGGAAAGCCCCCGAATTCGAACTTTCCCTCGAAGCGTTCAATTTGAAGAACGGAAGAAGGGGGAATTTAAGTTGAAAGAACAGTAAAAGGAAAGGTCGGTATTAGCGGTCTAACATCCTTGATCCGTACTACCGATGTTTGTTGAATTGTTTTCTCCGATTGGTGCAATGTTTCTGCCTCGACGGACAGTTCCGACCGATTTGTCAATTAGCGTTCATCCCTTTGATTCTTTTTCCCTCGGGGCCATTCTTAGACCGGTTAAAATAACTTCTTTTCCACCGTCCGCTTCGAAAATGTCAATGTCCAGCGTCCAGGAGAGTTGAGAGAATCTAACAGATGAGTCAGGAATGTGAATGAATGAAACACAATACTAAATCTAACTTGAGCTGCTGCTGACCATGATCGAAATGCATCTAAGCATAGTGATTTTTTTGGGTTACCACAAAATCATCGATGATAGCGCTCCATAGGTCTCTATCCTTAGTCCGGTTCCAAAAGAATGATTAATTCATCAAAAATTTGTTCTAAAAATTTCGTTAAATTTTAATTTTCTTCTATTATTATTTTTTTTTAATTTGATACTACTAGTTAGAAGACCTAACAGGTAGCAATCTCGGAATAAAGAGGATTGACCATTTCTAGATCGAAAATCCATTAAACTCTGCATGATGACTATCCCTCAAAAAACACAGATTTTATCTCATAACCATCATTTTAGATCAGTTTTCCAGCAGGCGCAGGGGTAATGGGAACACGATAAAATTTGATGTATCTATATAAGACGTAGACAGATAGATGACTTTATAGCATCAAAGATGAAAATCCACGGGAATATAAGCACATTACATTTTTTATTCATACCACAGAGACGCATTTTTGACTGGTGATTAACAACCTGACTTTGCTAGCTTTACTTGGAGGTAGACAAGGTTCCGGACACTTGATCTGAATATATGCTTGAACTGCTGTTCAAGATAGGAAGCAGGAATTTCAGTCGCGGGTTAGACAGCATGAGGTACTGCAGGATGAAGTAAAGAGCTGATGGATCGAAGCCCACACTGACACCTGCCACCAGATTTGGGAGAGCATGCTTGCCCAGCACCCGCATTTTAATCAAGGGACGTGCAATGGATATTGTCCAGTTTTGAAGAAGATACTCTTGTGGCTGAAGAGAAGTCTCCTGAAATGCAGCCGATCCATAGTCTGGGCAAGCCCGGAGGATTTGGCCAATCAAATCAATATTTTGTGCGAAAGGTAGGCCTCAAAATACTAGGAAGCGCTGAGCGGCCAATCGTTATTAGTCTCAATCTCAAAGGTACCCAGGGCGTCCACCAGTTGCCCAAACCAGTTATATTTATCTTGACCACTTCTTGACAGGGAAGAGAGATCGTACAGCGGTACACATGACTCTGAGCAACCATTGAAGGTATCTCTCAGCACGAGGGTGGCTATTGATTGTGTATCCACCTCAGCAAGCACCACTGTATTGGGGGTATCTCGACGCAGCAGTATGATGCACCTGTAGAGCGCGCTGCCCTATTGGAGAGCCCACATAGAGGAACCGTACGGTAAGACTGTCTTCGCCATTGCCCCAAAAATAGTTGTTTGAGCGAGCCATGATCCTACCCCAGCCCTTACCAAGATATCAACAACTGCTGCTGAAGCTGAGTTGGCTCAGCTCACTAAGTGACTGCAAGCTCCCGAAAACAAAGCAGAACTGAAGAAGAGCACTCGCAGATAAGTATACGACGACACCTGGCCATTTCTCGATCAAGAATCTCTTGAACTCCGTTTGATGTCTATCCCGCAACAAACGCAATACGTTACATCTCAAAAGCGATCATTTGAGATGAATTTCCCAGCAGGATACTCGGTAAAATTTGAAGTATTGATTTTGGAGTTGTGATTTTGAAATAACCTGAAATCTTTTCGCCTCTATTTCGATGAGTCATTTTAGTCGTAGTTCCTCGTGACTTACGTCAAACATTTGACTAACAGATTTAGGGAAATGAGAAAATACGAATGTTTCATTTGTCTCATTGAACCGCCTCCTTTTATTGTCTTTTTTTATCAGTTAATTTTGACCCAAGAGCCTACCAAATCGGTTCGGAGGGTTTTTACAAGTATTAGCGATCCTCTCAAGTATTCTTTTATGTTCATTTAATCACACAATAACTTTTTTTAACTGCTTCGTTTATCAAACTAATCAATATTTCATCACAAGGTATTATTGTTCGTTTATTATTTATTTGTTCTACAATTTTAAACGTAGACTCTTTGGAATTTGCGTCTGAATCTTCTTTCTTTGCGATCAACCAATGGTATGTTGATAGATTCCTCCAGATTTTTGAATCTATTAAATAAAAATTAAATCTGAAAAAAAAGTTTATATAGAAATATAATCCGGAATTTCTTGACCGAACCTCAACATCGTCAATAAATCAATTGATTTCTCCAGAAGTTTTTTATTCTCAGAAATTATTTGTTTCAGTCAATATATTATATTTGAGCTAGACGAATTTCAATGAACGCCTGAATCTACAATATTAGCGAAGGCTTGTAGATGAATAGATTTTGACATATTTTGATTATTGAATTTTTTCATACTTTGAATAGCCGATACAGGGAATGTTTACTGTATTTTTCCTTCAATGGTCGGTAAACCGTCTATAAAAATACGTTCTTCGATCGTCCGCCATTTTTGTCTCGGAAGATGTAAAGCGCATGTAAATCACGTGGTGAAAAAAAGGGGTTGAGATGGAAAAAGGGTGTTTTTTAAGGGGCGGCTCGCTTGGTAGGCCTTGTTTGATTGGGTATTCACTTCGCCCCACTCGTATTCAAATCCTCGAGCGCGATGAGGCATGCGCTCACCTGGGAGGTTTCCAACCCTCTCGTCATCGATCCGAGCGGAAAGGGGAACTGCTTTTAATACATAACCATTTCCCGCCGATAACGTAGGCCTTAGCAACGAAGAATGTGCCCTGGTAGAGGAGCATTTTCTCGCTGAATAAAGTCATATTTTTTTCGACGGGAATGACATTTTGCACACGCAAACCCCTCTTCCTCCTGTTTTTGCATCTTATGTAAAGAGTGAAAAGACCCATATTTAATCCTTAATTCCTCGTAGCAACAGAGTATCCACTCTGACTCGTTGATTCCGTCAATATTATAGGGATACGTTTAAAACTACTAAAATATTTGCTGTCATGTTTTTTCAGGTAGACGGTTTTGTCCAGGGCGTTTAACTGCTCCTACATTCAGGTAAGAAGTAAGTAATCCAATAGTTTTATAAGTCATCACTCGGTACACTGTCTCCTCCTGATGATTATTCCTTGAGCAATTTTCGCTGTGTCACATAAACACACACTTGTGAGAACTATTTACACTTGGATGTCATCCGTGGGTTTGCTTTTTGGCATCCTCTGATGTCATCAAGGTGTCTTTCACAGTCTGTCTCAATGGATGTAGAATTGTTCAATAATTTCCTGAAAAGGTAGCACTGGTGACGGTTTTCCCCCAATAACTCCTTGGGTTGATGAGAGTTTGTCGTTCACAATTTTGACTATTCTTCGAACGATTTTCCCTCCTTTGACGACTCACGTATAGACCAGACTCATGCCTTTGCCCAGCCCTGGCAAGGTTGAAGAAGAAGATGAGCATAAGCATGAAAGAGGTATTGGCTGGGCATGATCATCCATCGGCAGCGTAGCAGTCGCTTGTAATTAGAGGTCTATAGCAACGATGAATTCGTGAAGGTGTTACGATTGAATTAGCGGCCACAGACTGTCCGCTGTTGATCTTTTTCAAGCGTGCTGAGTTTTTCACTCCCACGAGCATATCACCAAACGCGGAAGACGTTCACCTGAGCGCGAATCACGTGTTCGGGCTCCATTGTCATAAAACATGGAAAACCCTCGGCCGGACGCTTGTCTCGTTTTAAAAACACTTGAATGTGACACGAACGGAACCACGTCGGGATTGAAAACCCTTCTCAGTTATGGAACGGGAGTGCCCTATTTTGTACGAGCCTTTCTCTCAACCATCCCTCGTACATGCTGTTGTATGCGTCGGAGAAGAAAAGACCGCATTGTCACTTTTGGAGACGATGAAAAAACTGCGTATGTGCAGACATCCGACAAGAACAATTTATTATAGCACGAATATATACTTTTTCCCTGAGGACCGACACAATCTCTCGCATTGGATACAGTCTGTAGTACTCGAAGACACGAGTGCTTGTCTGACGTTTTGAAGATGTTGGCCTGTCTCCGAATCAGATCGGGTCTTAACAGTCGGGTTGCCAGAAATCCCCCAGAAAAGAAAAATATTTATATGCATAATATGCAACACATGGAAATTCATTTCGAGATGACCCTCCCAGGTTATACTCTATTTTATTTTGTTGCTATTTAATCAGTTTATTATTTTATAAATAAATTAAAATTATCAATTTGTTTTTTGCGAACAATAAAAAACATAATTGTAGGTGTAAATTCCTCTTCATGCCAAATAGTAAAACGCTGCGAACTCTTTCACAGGGGTTGGTTATTCCTCGGACCAGGAGCATGGAGACTTATTTCGTCGACATGGAGAAAATGGGGGAAACAGTGGGTGCGGTGTTTGCCGGACCCATTCCAGATTCAGAGTCCAAAGTTTAGTGGAAAATGATACGCCACACGCCTAGGTACCAGAAATCTCGAAAACACATATTCAAAATGGGTAGATAGGTACCCATTTTGACCCATAACCTCATCCAGTGAGTGTCAATCGTTCTAGGACCCATTTCATTGGATTCAGCGTCCGAAATTCAGTGGAGAATGATACCCCACAAGCCTAGATCGCAAAAATCTCAAAAATCCATTTGTCGAAATACACATTTTGACCCCTACCCCGCCCAAATTTGGTTCGATCAGGCTGAAAAGTTTTGAGGACCAACTAAAGCAGGAAACGACCCAAATTTCAGATTTAAAAAAAATTTTCTAGCGTGGACGGCGGACGGACATTTGCTAATATTGATCTAGACACTTTGAAACGTCCAGATACAATTTTTGGGGCGAATCGAAGAAATTGAATTTTTGCATGAAAACAGGTTGATTATTCGAGGAATAACCATCCAAAAGAGGAACTTATTATATCCTGTTTCTTTGTCACACTGACGTCACATCGACCGTTGAAGTCGCGAGCGACCCATAAAGTTGAAAATATAGAAAATTGGCTCAGTATCTGCCGTCCCAAATCTTCTTTCTCAACACGCATTCGTGTACCTGTTACAATACGTAATCATGACATCTCTTTTGACGTCGGACGAAGAGGAAAGTCCAAATTCTGAGCAGCCGAAGATCCCCTAACCTCCTAGCCGAGCTGTTCCTGCTACCCGATCACGGTTTTGATTTGTGGAATGATGAGGAACTATTTAATAAAAAGCTTACGATATATAATTGCTGTCAGCGCAGATCTATTGGCCCGGCAGAGGTTGTTTATAGTTATGAGATACTGGGACACGATCTTGATAATTTGAATAAGGTCGGGACCGCGGCGGGAGTCTGGATGAAGACGAGGTCGACTCCTTTTAAAAGTCCCGAGTTTTAGGTGGGTGCCCAATATAAATAATCTCCCGAGGAGCCTAACCCGGGGTTAATTAACCTTCCGAGATAGAGATCCACTCACGAGGCTATTTGCAACCAGAACGATATCATATTTATAATTAGTCATGCCCGCCTCGAGCAACAACTTTGATCCTTTCTCCAGAGCGCAACATTGTTAGCATTACAGCGCAACTTTTGTATAATACGGTTCACCGATTAACAGCGTTTCCATCGACGTCAAAATCGAAAAATAGTTTGATTTCGTATTCGCGTGAGAATAGTGAGGGTAGGCGGTCACGCTAAGTATCGCAACAACTAATGACCCGTACGTGGTCGATACCATCTCCTAACCAACTTTGAAAAATATGCTTAATTTATTTGCGGGCGTGGGGAGTTTCAACGTTCGTGTTTCATTTAAGAAGCACGAATCGGTATAAAAGAACAAAAGAAGTGAAATGCAATTTTTGTGGATTTTTTTATTAGTATTATTTCTATGTCTCCATGATTGCGCCATATGCCTCTCTACTTACGGTACCTATGATTCAACCCTTATAATACGTAAAGGGCGAATCGGTACTGGGGAAACAAACGTACCAATTACAGAGTGTGGCGAGCACTCATATTTATGACGAATTCCGAACACAGCATACATTTCATAATAAACAATATTCTTTGGACTAAATTCAACATTTATTTATAATATTGTTATTATTATCACAAGTAGCAAGAATAAGAATAACAATTATAATCATTGTCGCAGTTATAATACTTAATATTTTTCAATTATGTTGAATAACTCAATTGGTTGACCAGCCAAGGGGTAAGTTCAGTAGCAACTCATTTTCTCTATGCTTCATTATCTTATTTTGCGTATGTTTACGTTCTTCTAGTTATGATGTGAAAGAGTTTTTCCTACTTGCTCGACGATAACATTGTGTAGTAAGAATATTTTCCTATACAACTCCTCCACTAAACTGGAATTTTCTCGGAAATAATATTTTGCTTTCATATTCCTCTATGTATCCCTTATGTACCTCAAAATTATGGAGCTTGTCCCAAACCAAGAGTCACGTCCACATCAATAACTTTCAGTTTCCTCCGAGTAAATACATGTAACGAAAAGAAGCTTCCGAAGAATATTACGAGAAGGGGGAAAAAGGGCCGTAGGTGGGCCCGAGGGCAGGTTATCGAGCGGCGGAAGATGATTTAGGAGGCGGTAATGCAATGCAACCTGACCATCGATCCACGCATGCCCACTATGTACATTTGAATACACGGAGCTAACTTCGAGGGTGACCTCGACTATATATTTTCCTGCATAAAATACACATCCACCATCGTTTCGGGAAATGGTAATTGTCTCAGCGTTCCAATATTTATCGACATGGACATTTTTTTACAGGAGTTACAAGTGTATGTCACTTGGTAAAACCTATCTCAAGCGTATGAATTAATTTTTGTTGTAATAATTGCTGTTTTATTTGTTGTTTAGTTGAGTTGAAAAATGTGCGTTTTGGTGGGTTATTCCTTGAATAATTAACCAATGTTTTCATGCAAAAAGTCAACCTCTCCAATTTGCACAAAAAATTTTGTCTGGGCGTTTCAAGGTGGCTACATTAAAATAAGCAAATGTCCGATTGTAGAAAAATCTCTAAAAATCTGCGAATTAGGCTATTTTTAGTTGGTCCTCGACGCTTTTCAGCCCGATCGGTCCTACATTGGAGAGAGGGGGGTCCAAACGTGTTTTTCGAAAAATTGATTTTCGATATTTTCGGCGATTTAGGCGTGTAGGGTATTGTTTTCCCCTAAATTTTGGACGTCAAATCCAAATAGACGATTGGCGCCTACCGGAGGAGGTTATGGGCCACAACGAATATCTATCTACCTAAGTAGAAAGTGGATTTTCGAGATTTCTGATACCTAGGCGTGTGGGGTATCATTTTCCACAAAATTTTGGACGCTGAAACGATTGGAGCGAGTCCGGGGCTCTTCGCTTTTTCCTGTTTACCCCAATTTTTCTGGTCCGACGAATAACCAACTCCTGTATAAGAATTTGCAGAGTTTTACATCTTACTTCTTCAATAATCTGTTCAGCTGGCAAGGACCATTGTATGCTGCAGAAACAATACCGTAATGTAGGGTTATGCGTGGGGATGAGGATTCGTTAAATCAAGTGTTTTTTATTATATTTATCGAATATTACGGAGAGCAAGGAAATTATAGACATTTAAGAAATGCTGTATACCTTCCTTCATAATTTCCATATACATTGCGTTTGTTTGCTTTACATTGGTTATGTGTTTTGATTCAAATTAGGATTAATGTTAGGTAGATTCCAGATTTACGATGTGGTCGGGACGTTGTTTTGAACACAGTTTTGGAAAAAAAGGATGTTAGTAGTCGGAGGAAAGGCTTCATCTGATCGGCGAGGAGGCTGGAGAAAAGGCGTGGACTGGGCTGCCCTCCCGTGGCAACGCTGTCATCTCGGATTGGGTCCCCACCAAGTGCTATGCAAATCGACATCGCGTCATTGGGCTCTTTCTTCGACGTCGTAACCCCTTTTTTTGTAAGCTCGTACTAACGAAAGGCATTCCAGTCTACGTCCTTCTGTCTACAGCTGGTCGGCCGAAAATATCGCGCTAATGACACCAAAATTATGTATTCAAATTTGTGACCACGAGTATGATGACGATCAAAATGTACTTTCACCTAATCAATCAAACTTCACGATCTTTCGCAGATAACGGAATTTGGATATCTTCACTCGCCCGAAAATCTGGACATTAGCCCTTCAACGCCCTTAATTCAACGTCTTAAATGATTTTGGGATAACGCGCTTTATTTATCCATTTTTCCCCTTTCACCAAGTTGGGTGGCGTGATGAAAAGAGGTTGCCATACCTCACGGAAAATTATCATTCCTAACATACTCATACTGGCTGCTTACTGAAGTAATTGTTTGGTTGTCAATAGCACTAGAAATAATAATACTCAAGTTTACTACGTTTCTCTTGGCCCCTTCTATTTATTTCGTTTTCCTTCAGAATGTTTCTTACACTGTCTCATTGTTCACACTGCGGCGGTCTTTGCTTTCCATACATGGTCGGTTTTCTGGACTATTTGAGTTTCAACTTGGCGCTCTTGGTTTTATTTTCGTTTTACTGCTTGCCAAGGAGCTCATGACTTAGGGCTGTTCAAAGAAGACTAAATCATAGGATCTTGTTACCTATAGGAGGTGCAGGCCAGCAGCTGCGCTCTATGAGTCCACAAGTACCATTGCAAGGCTGAGCAGGTTGAGCTTTGCTGAGCTTCAACATTTTTGTAGTACATGATTTTGGTCTTCTTGGTCGTTGGACTTCTCGGGATGTCACTTCATAATTCAGTTGTTTCCTCGACATATAGGCAATCCTCCAATTAGCACGGGATATCCTCCCCAAACAACCGAAAACCTGAGGTAAGAAGGAAAAGATGCGACGGAATTTCAAGCAACGTGTACTAACCCGGTTATCCCGAAGAGTAAACATTGAGCGAATCGGATGGTTATATTCACGTACATCAGTACATCCTGACGTCAGCAAATGTCATAGTGAGCAGTTTTACTGTCTTTCCATTAGAAGTAGTATGCGATAATCACATATAAATGACAAATTGTTCCTTAATCATTGACCACATCACGAAATTCACGAGGGCAGAAAGGTTTTACAATATAACATATTGACAAAGTTGTGAATTTTCTGAACGAATTCATTAATATCATCATTGAAAGTTATTGAGCGAGGACTACTGTGCTGCCCACACAGGAAGTACCACAAATGAATCTGGGTTATGCCGCTTCACAATAATACACCGACTCAAAAGGATTTCTCAAACAATGGGCGTGAAAAATGGTACCATTTTGAATCCTGCTGAAACACCAAAAAAAAAAAATGTTCTCAGAAAAAGAAAACCTGACTGCACAAATCATCGGATTAAAGGGTCGGAGCGAAAAACCGCAAAATACCACGGTGTCTCCCTCGCGACGAAAGCACATTTAAAATGATAGAAGATCGGTGTTGACAGGAAGAGAGAAAAAAAATCTTCTGGTCCAAAGCTGAAGGGCAACGTAACGATTCAAAGAGCGGCAGTTCCAGAGAGAAGGAGTTGAAGAAGAGAGGAAGAAGTCGAGGTGAAGAAAACGAGGCTGGGATGGAAGTCTGCGCGAGTTGGAGTCAGGCGTTGATAATGTATGATTTACTGAATAATCAGATAGGAGGGGAAGACTACGTGAAATAAGGACAATGGATAAAAGGGTTTTGGACAGATGCGGAGCTCGAAGCCGGTGAAAAATATCTTAATCATCTAAAGAATGACGGCGATGTGATTACTATGATCTCTCGTGGTCATATTATGAGCCGTAGAAAATGGTTATGTGGGATCGAATGTTCTTCTGTATCGGTGGACAAAAGAGTTGTGTCTGTTTGAGAGTGAGATGAGGCTGCCGAGGACCGCTCGATAAAAACGTAGGACTTTCAGAATCACTCATGAATGCCTCCGAACTCATCGTGTATACGTAGAGCATGACTAATATGACAGAAATACCCTGACAGTAAAAATCTGTTTTAATTTCTTTTTTTTGTAATTTATCAACAATGCAGAAGTATTGAGACAAGCAAACCACGATTTTTCCTTCAACAATTGCGTGCGAGTCTGCACAATATTCTCCTCAACTTACAGAAAATTGACAAACTCCTGTGCTTTCTGGAAAAATCACTCAATTGTGATCTAGTTCACAGAATCACTAGTGTGCTCCACAATCTTTCTATATGTCTCGCAGGCATGTGATAAAGTATGGCATGAAGGTTCGACTTACAAATTCGTAAGCTCTTACCAGCAAGCTACGCTGCTCTACTACAATTTGTTTAACCAACCGTTAACTCCGAACTCAGCAGGATTATCTCAGAACCAATGAAGATCCATGCAGGAGTTCCTCAAGGCAGCGCACTGAGTCCACTACTGAATATCCTGCCTCGTTCGCGGATGACACTGCCATCATGGCGTCTGGAGACGCCAACGTAGATTCAGTTAACCAATCTATAAATCGGATGCATGACTGGACAACATGATGGAAAATCAGAATAGATGAACCAAAGTCAGTGCACGTTGATTCCACGAGCAAAAAAGTCAACCATGTGCCCATCTATATTCATGTCAAGCCAGTTCCTTATGCCAATGAGGCAAAATATCCAGTGATGACGTGAGATGCCAAGTTGGGATGGAAATATCAAAAAGAAAGAAAAAAAAACTAATGATCAAATTCCGAAAAATGTACTGGCTTATGAGCTCACGATTGAAGCTGTCTGTCTGTCCATTATGCTCATTTTGTACAACTAAGTCCTTAAGTTAAGTGAATTGACTTCCTGTGCCAAGTTATGGGGATGTATAGGATGTATAGACGAAAACTTGAACTCACCGCAGGTGTTTTAGAAGCACCTTCATGGTCATTTCTGCGGTTCAAGTCGAATGTCCAGCCATTGGACATTGAAGTGTCATAATGGCATCGGTTGAGTGGTCTGAGCTTTTTATTCTAAGTGTGGTGTACTTCTCGTACAACACAAGATTTGGCATCTGGACGCTTGCGGTTGACTTAGAGTGGTAACTTATCTTTCTTATTATGAAACAAACCATAGTTTTTCTAGAACGATTCCACGACAATTCTTTGTCCGATATTTGGTGAAAGGCAGCTATAGATCCACAACGTCACTTCTTCACGTTTTTTCCTTCTTCTTAATTAATTTCTACGACGAAACTCCGAGAAATTGCGTCTTATGATCGGTTAAATACGGTATCATTATAAAAGAAGGTGTATACCTCATATGGCACCTGGTTTTTATGAAGTGTTCCACACCTTCCACAACCTGCTTTATCTCGGACCTAAATCTTACCATAGGGAATTCAAAAATTACCTGATATTGCAGAATGTTGCGTATTCGATGGTTACCGAGACCAGACGAAGTGTCGGCAAAGAAATGTCGTTCGAGATAACTGATAAGGCCCTCGTAGTTCCCCAACTCGTCATTTTCCGAGCGGTTTCTTTCTCTCTCTTTTTCATTTTTCAATTTAAGCTCTCGAAAAAGAATGCGGTACATTAAAATAGTTGCGGAGAGGGGGACCTCCGAGACCGTCGAGGTGAAGAAACAAGGTGAAGCACGCGGTTAGCAATGTTGGAAATGGGTGTATCATCCCGTGGCAAGCCCGTCATTTCAACATCTTGTAAAGCGATCGTTTATACGAGGTATCGGCATTTTTAACTGGCAATCTACATTCTGTCACATCCCATACGTCGTACATGGTGAGCAAAAAGAGGCATACTCGAGCTTGATGGGGCTTCCTACACCGGCGGCGGGGTTTTGAGTACGTTACTAGCGAACGTCGTGATACAAATCGACTCCACGGGGCTGTTATGGCCAAGATCGGTCGAGCTCACGGCTATTATGAGATTTTTCGAGACGATATTAGAGGTCAAACGGTAACTAGCTACTCTGCACAGGTCGTCGCTCACGACTTGGCTGATTTTACCAACGAGATCGGTGCGAATCAATGAGTAAACTTGGACGCTCACAATCGCTGCAAGTTCCCATGTTCCCGTATTCCCTGCTAAGGAATTAGATATGTTTTTTATTTGTTTTCCTATCTCTCTATATTTCCTGAAACCTTATAGTGAAATACTGTATTCAAAAACTCAGTGAGTCGAGGGGACCTGAACTAGTTATCGCAACTCTTGCAATTTCGTTTTTCTAAACTTGGATGTTATACTTGAAGAGATTGCAACAAGGTGTTTCATGTAGCCGTCAACATCCACCTTGTGCTCCCAACAATGTCCATAGAACTGAGATTAGCCCTCCCTGAAACCATATTTCGGAAGTCGTTCAGTGTCACGTAATTGCTTTATTAATCCTCGAATAACCAAACGTTGTTCTCAAAATAGGTCAAAACGGGCACCAATTATACACTGCGAAGTATAATTGACCGCGAAAAATTTTACGTTGAATCGATTAAGATTGGTATTTGGACCGATTGGTGCCCACCGGAGGTGAATGGGTCAAAATGGATACTTTGACTATGGGTTTTCGAGATTTTTTTGGTATTTAAGCTTGAGGGACATAATTTACCACTAAATGTGAGACGCTGAATCGGCTTGAATGAGTCCTGAAACACTTTTCCTATACTTTCCTGCTCAAGGGAGTTTTAAAAAATTTGATTAAGAATGTGCTGCGTTTCAAAAGGCCTTCGCCTCATCGCTGAATTATGGTGATAGCCGTGGTAAGTTGGTTGGCATTCGGCTAACGATTTGTAAGTTAGATTAGCTTTATTAAACTAACTTTATTGAAAAATTATTGCTATTATTTCAATAGATGTTTGTTGAGTTTGAGCTGTGTCTCATGAATTTTTAAATTCATGTTTCGTTCCGTATTTTAAGGGCGATGTTACCTTCACACGACCTAAATCCACTTTTATCGATCTTCTTCAATAACCGTTAGAATTCTCCACTTCAGTTGACAGTGGTCGTAAGAAAATACAGGTTATTTCTCGCTCAGTAGGACGGCGAATCGATAGACTGCACTCCATCGTCATGTGTCGTACGGAAGAAAAATGAAGAGAAAATATCAAAACGCGAACGCGAAAAATCCTTGCAGAAAACGCCCTTTTTCCAGTAAATGAAGTGCCGGAACGATAGAGTAAAGTAGATAAGAGATACCGTGGACAATGCGGTTGTTAGCGCCAACTGGACGAAAACGGCGCGCCCGTGGGAGGACACCGCAGGGGGCACAACTTCCCTTCATTTTTCTTAAGGAGGTTTTCTTTTCTGTATTTCCTTTTCTTCTCCATTCTTTCAATCTCGTTTCAATTGATCCCCCTCCTCTCACCACCCTTCTTCAGCAAAATCGGCCGAACTATTGGCCGAACCGAATCGTAGTTGTAAAGGGACGCGGCATAACTGTTCCGCAGGGACATTATCCTGCTGCACGAAATGAAATTATGAAATCATTTCAAATCATTCAGTTTTTACTACATAACAATTTTATGAAGTAATTTGGTATTCCCAGACAAGACTGACCATTTCAAACCTGAGGCGTCACATTCCAGAATTTGTCTGTTTTGCCCGCTAAACTCTGAAAGGTTAAACTGACGAAGTGCAACGACAAGCGAACGCGGCTCATCTCAACGTTTCGGAGCCATTAACAATAAAAGTTTTTACTGCTGTCGAAAAGGGTTTGGCGGGACGCGGGCGTAGAGCCGTATGAATCAAGTGGAACAGACTAAAGAACGCTCTGGAACAGCTCTCCATGTTAATTGGAAACCTCGAGTTTATTCCTTCGGCCGGTAGCCCTATTACAAACCGACGTAAAATAACAATCTCACGCTATAATTGCTACGGACCACTCCACCCGAGTGCTACTGTAGGTTTGCTGATTTTAATAGAACCTTCCCAACCGAAAACCTCATCCTTTAGGGTGGACTTTTTCTGCAATCTCTTCGGTAGCACTGACGTTCTCATCACTCAGTTCGTCTTTTTGGCTGACCCTTGCCGACGAACAGAAGCTAATTTCGTTATTTATTTTTTCAATGAAGTTAGGAGATGGGGCTATACAGACGTCTGGCTTAACGCAAATCTTTTCAATTTTGATGGGCTAATAAAAATGGTCTTTATACCAGCACTTTTTGAGGTAATTATTTAGAACCCCCCTCCCCTCCCAAAAAAAACATTATTAAGATTCTTCTGAGAAAAGGCTTGAGGTTCTGACAGTGTGGAAATTGAGCGGTAACTTTTTCAGGGACCCTGCTGAGAGAACCATGCAACACCTTGATCAGGGTCAAAAGAGAAGACACCTTCATAATGGTTCCATGTCGAAGGACATCAGCTTACCATCAATCAGTTTATAAACTGTAGAGGTCCTGACCTTTTCAACCTTCTACCCTCCAAAATAAGGCTAGATACGAAAAACAAACCCTTCAAAATCGATACCATACCATACACGGGTTGGTTATTCCTCGGACCAGGCGCATGGAGGATCATTTCTTCAACATGGTAACAGTGGGTGTGGTGGGTCTCAGACCCTTTTCAATCGATTCAGGGTTCAAAATTTAGTGGAAAATAATACCCCACACGCCCAGACACCGGAAATCTCTAAAACACACATTCGAAATGGGTAGATAGGTGAATCTCTGAAATTTATTTTTCGAAATACACATTTCGACCCCTACCCCACCCAAATTTGGTCCGATCGGGCTGAAATGTTTTGAGGACAAACTAAAGCCGGGAACGGACCCCGGACCCAAATTTCTGATTTTTTAGAAATTTTTCTACTACCAAAGTCGGCGTTTACGGGGACGGCGGACGACATTTGGATTTTTTGATCTAGACACATTGAAACGCCCAGAAAAAAGATTTTGGGCCGAATCGGAGAGATTGACTTTTTGCAAGAAAACATAGATTCATTATTCACGTAATAACCAACCAATAATGACTATTTAACGAAGAAAAAACATATATTACTTACCTACTCTTATAAAAACGCTGCGAATTCCTTCCACCAGGGGATGGTTATTCCTCAAACCAGGATCATGGAGACTCATTCCAATCGATTCAGCGTCCAACATTTTGTGGAAAATTATACATACCTCACACGCCTAGGTAACAGAAATCTGCAAAGACCCACATTCGAAATAGGTAGAGAGACACCCATTTTTACCCATTAACTCTTCCAGAGGGCGCTGATCGTTCCGGGATTTCTAATTGGATTCAGCTTCCAAAATTTAGTGGAAAATGGTACCCCACACTCCTAGGTATCAGAAATCTCAAAATACACCCATTCGAAATGGGTAGTTTTATACCCATTATGGCCCATAATCTTTTCCAATGAGCGTCAATCACTCCGGGACCCATCTCATTGGATTCAGCATCCAAAATTTGGTCAAAAATGATACCCCACACGCCTGGACCGCCTAAAATCTCGAAAATCCATTTTTCAAAATACACATTTTGACCCCAAAATAATCGATTTTTTAATTAAAAATCTAAGAGATTCCTAGTTCGAGGTAACTACAACGACTACTTTTTGAGAAGTCTTTCTTTAAAGAGAAAATCATCCAATATCATCCACGAGTGTAGGGTCACAGTGCACACCGGGAAATCGGAGAATGAAGAGTATAATATAGTAACTACGCGCATGCAACAAATACCCAAAGTATTTAACCGTCATAATAATAAGGGATATCATGATCATTTTTTGGTTGGGAAGAAGTTGTTGTTGATTGGGAAGACAAATCAATTTATACAAAAATATCAAAATCGATTTTCTAGTTCCTTGTGTGAATTAAGACATCGAAAAGGTCATCCGACCATTGCAAATGTACGGATAGTTGTTTTTGCCTCTGGCAATTTCACCTACTCTTTACCATTTGCATCGTGTTCAGTTGTACTTATTCATCTGCCGATCCGTTACAGGGCATTGCCCGTGTTCATGTAAATAAGATGTAAATAATATCACAATCCCCTGAGATGTTTTGTGAGGCACACAGAATTTGGTGTTAGCTGCTTATACAGTGAAGCGACCCTTTCAGAACTGGCGTTGCTTTTTTTCAACTACACCGATTATACCCGCAAACAATAGGATTGACTTGGAAGTTTTTTTGTTTTTTGTTAAGAAAATACCGGGCATCCGGTCTTAAAGTTTTGCATACTAACAATGATACCTTCAACGGCTTGGAAGGTGCCTTTCATTTGCATAGAGGAACATTAAAAGAGGATTCCGTGCTTCGAGGATTTCTCAATAACTGCAACCATTCGTTAGGCAAATTACTTGAAAATGCTGGTAATAAAAACGTCGTATGTGAGTCATCGCCCAGCAGCATAAGTTGAGTAATTTCAACAAGTTTTCAAGTCAAGGTGGCCGTGACGGTTCCGCGTTCATTCTTCCGGTCGTAAGGAGGTAACGATGACTTGGGCACTGGTTCTCCTCCCTGCTATGAACATAACCTGTGCTGGTGTAAATCAATTTGCGAGTCCATGTGGCCTCAACCCTTCAACAGTGTAGTAATCTACTACTAAAACATAAATAAAAATGATTTTAGTATCCTTAGTACATACACGAAGAACGTCATCGGCTGTCTAACATACATAAGCTTAGGGGGGTAAACTGGAAATCCTTGACTGTTTATTTATTATTTCTACAACAGATCTTGATTATGGTGGGGTGGTTGAGGTATTAGAGCCTTTGATTGTGTTTAGATACCCGAAAAACGTTCAACAGTCGACTTAAAAACGGTGCAATAGTTCATTATTCACGGTTATAAAGATTCCCCATTCGACGCGCGATAATTGGTCAGCAACCCAAATCCATTCAGCGTCTAAAATGTTATTGTAAATGAAACCACACACGCCCAGGTCTCAAAATGACCCAAAATCCATTGACAAAATACACATTTTGACCCTTAGCCTGCCTCCATTTGCGGAGATAGGCCTCATTACGGCCCAAACGCACCCTTTCCATGTATTATTATTGTTTTATTTATTTTTTTTTTTCGTGATGCATATTATTGATTATGTTGTAATATGATTAGGGAGATAAGAAGCAAACCAAAAACGTTCTTCGTCCCACACGTCGAGCAATCTGTACCAGCTCCTTCTCAATCACTTTAGCGTTCAAAAGTACATTGATAATGATAATCTCTAAGATACATGTCAAATTTAATCAGGTCCAATTTTGAATTGGATACTTTGGTAATGTACTGTGGTAAATTGTTAATTGGTTGGTGCGTTGAAAGTTGGCTAATTTTAGGCCAAATCGTATCTCAGGCCCTATCGCTGAAATTACAATTTTTTTCCAAGGTATACGAGGGTGTTTTACTTTATGACTGATGACGAGTAGTTTAGTAAGTGAAATATTGAGTACCCTTCTAGTTTTCTGTTATAATTGAACCGAATACAGGATGTTCCGAGCTGGCGTCTTGTGTACGCGTCTATTCAGGCCCTGAGAATCGATATGTTAGTATGGTAAGACAATGCGAAAAACGAGGGATGAGGGAAAAAAGGTGGTGTAACACCATTACCGCTAATTGAAACTCGTATTGTCGAAGCTGAGGATTGGAATGTACGACGGGAAAGCCCCCCCCCCCCCTCTCTGCATCACCACTCCGTGAAACTCATCGCCCTTCAGCACAGCTTTGTTTGGCACTACCTTTGTACTCCTTGTGTCTCTCTTGCTCTTTTCTATCTCGTACGCTCCTGTTTATTGCTATCTCTTTTCTTTAGACGGCCCCCTCTTCGACCGACACTTTTCCTTTCTAATTGCATTGGACTGCGTATCAAACTCAGTAAACAGCCACCACTTCCCTTCCACTTCTATTTCCCTTTTCGCTGAAAACGCTTTGTAGTTCTCGACACGAACGGAGGGGTAGCTCCTCCTCCAGCTCAGCAGATAAGACACGCACAGACTTTACTTACTTACTTCCATTAAAGCGGTTCCCCTATTTTATTCCAGTCTGATCATTCTTCGGATGTACGTCAGGCACAATGAAATCTTTGAAAAATATTCTATCTATAAGATCTGATCAGCTTTGGCCACATTGAGTAAAATGAACTTTTCAATCGGGTCAACGTTGAGTTGCTCACGATTCATTTGGACAATTCGGGACCCCAACGCAAATTACACTGCCAGAACACCCGCAAACTAGGCTAAACAAAAGTATACGAGTCAAATTGGATCAAATCCTATAACGGCATATTCATCTTATGTATCGAACAGGCCACTATTCCGTTGCATACAAACAGGACAGAATTTGAGGCGTTAAAGGATAAACATAGGCTTCAATGCTTGCTCGTAACCCTTTCCTCCTTTTTGTAGGTTATTCCTTGAATAATCATCCTAGGTATTCATGAAAAAAGTCAACCTCTCCGATTCGGCTCAAAAATTTTTTCTGGACGTTTCAAGGTGTCTAGATGTCCACCGTCCGCGTCGTTATTGGTAGTAGACAATTTTATAAAAACCCGAAATTTTGGTCAGGGACCCGTGTCCGGCTCTAGATGGTCCTCGAAACTTTTTAACCCGATCTGACCAAATTTTGGTGGAGTAGGGGTCAAAATGCGTTTTTTAAAAATGGATTTTCGAGATTTTGGGCGATCTAGGCGAGTGGGGTATTATTTTCCACTAAATTTTGGACGCTGAATACATGAAATACGTCCCAGAACGAAGGGATTGGCACCCACTGGAAGAAGTTATGGGTAAAATTGGGTATACATTTTAAATATGTGTGTTTTCGGGATTTCTGGTACCTAGGCGTGTGGGTTATCATTTTCCACTAAATTTTGGACGCTGAATCGACTGGAATGGGTCCACAACCATTGTTTCCCCCAAATGGACCCCATGTTGAAGAAGTCTCTATGCGCCTCTATACGCCCAGAAAAAAATGTTGGGCCGAATCGGAGAGATTGACTTTTTGCATGATAACAAGGGTTGAGTATTCAAGGAATAACCAACCAAAGGGGGGGGGGGGGGATTCACAATTGAGTGGGTAGGGAGAGAGGTGTTTTAACGGAAAAATACCGAGCAATCAACACATTTTGTAGACAACATAAAAATTTTTGAAACTGCAACCTTGCCTAATTTCCTTCACCTTACTTAACCTGTAGTGACCGCAGTACCCTGTCATAATACAAAAATACGTTTGTTATTCAAGGAATAACCAACCAGAAGGATTAATCTTAGTACTTTTTAATGAATGGACTTGTATGAATTCTTTATGATTACATTCGCTGTAATAAGACTACGAGCCTGAGAGGAGGACAAAAAATTGAAGAAAAAGATTCGACGATTCTCATGGCGGACGCGAAGAAAAGCAAGGAACGCGTTTTGACATGAGAAATTACATTACCCTGTGATTTCAGTAGCGAAACGTGATTGCTCGGTCGTCAGTCTGTGACGAAAGATCCGGCAGTTACGCACGTCCCTTCGCGCCGAAAAGGCGAATACAGTCAGAAGAGCTGCCTTGTATTACTAAAGCATAATGGAGACCCGTTAGACGAGCACGGCGGGGTGGATTGCTATAATGTATAATTCGAGACTAATTGAACGACGATTCAAGATCGGACGCCAGCGTGGCAAACTGTCATCACCTTTAGTCTCACCGGGCTCGTAACAGTTCTCGAGGTAATTTTCTGCTATCGTTTCATCTTGAGGCGTTTTCTCTGTTGTTTTCAACAAGTCTGCTCCGAGATTCGACCATTACAATACAACCGGGAATGTTCTTTTGACCTGTACGTGAGCTTTCTGCTGTTCTGGTCCTCTCAGTGTCGATGGTGTCCGCATCTCGTGAAATGTGAGTCAATTTTCACAAATAAAGGGAGTTGGTTTGGTGGTGAGCTATTACTTCAAGATTGATTGGGTCAGAATCAGAAAATGTATTCAACTTTTTCTTCTATTTTAATAAAGAATACACTAGAAGGTTAGGAAGATCTCTACCATGAATGTAGAAAGAAATCACTGACTTAGAAAACCCAATAACGCACATCATCTCGCTTCAGAACGAATTTGTCCTATAATTCGTTATGAATTGACAACTGAACTCCTCAAACAACTACGCCAAGTTCCTCGTTCCTTCACAAAACCAGGAGATTCACGGTCACCTTATCTAATCGGATCAATGGCCTAAACAGACCTGGACCTGCCGAATGGATCCGGGTCAAAGGGGTTACAACTGTTACGAACTATTGTCAAAGTTCAGAAAAATAAAGGCCTGGCAAAGCTGAATTTCACACGACCTCGTGACGAATTTTGGGGGTCAGGTCCCGGACCAACTATCGCTACATTTCTTTACGCTACATCCCTCTGACACTTGATTTTACGAGGAATTCCTCAGATATTTGTTCCGGGTTCATTTACTTCGTACAGATGGGACTGGCCCAATGGTATGAACGACAAGCAGGAAACAGATTGTGGTTAAAACCCACATCAATGATGATTGAATGCATTCTGTGGCGATCATGCTGGCCATCGACCACTGGTCATATTTTCTGCACAGTTATGACCATGATTTAATGAATATATGAATCGATTTTGGAAACCAAGAGAAATCTGAAAATCTCGACTGTAATATCATAAACAAAGAAACTTTTACTCTTGACTTCAACAATTACGCCTGCGATTATCCTTTCTTAGGAATTGAAAATCTTATTTTCAATCTTGGCTTTAAGTGAGTACTTCAGTGCGTACCAGTACGTTAGTGCACCCCTTAGAACATAGGTTGATTATTCAAGGAATGACCAACCAAGAGTCTAGTTTGCCAACACTAGCTGTAGACAAAAGTCTGCTCAAGCAGTAAATAGGACGCTGAGTATGTTCTGTGGCCTTGTGTGTTGAGGTTGTGATTTGTTAGAATTTACTCTTCTTCCTAGGCCAATTTCGAATACATCATTTGGGCTAATGAGCAATACAGAAAATAACATTACGAAATGATATGACAAAACAATGATGACATACATGTGGGGTAAATGAATCATCATCCACGCTTTGCACTTTTCCATGTCCACAGACTCCACATGATTTGTCTTCTGCCATGTATTCTCATAGCGGAGTGCATGGGCACTCATCTGACTTAATTATTCAGCGTTACTATTTTCTGTATAACCCTACATCCAATGGGTCGTCTAATGAATTAGAAGAAATGCAGCATCAGCCTAAGAAGACACTTTTTGACAAATCCTTCACACATTAGTTGCGTCAAAGGCCAGTTTAGCCAACTTTTGCCAAAATCCTCAGAGCACCTGGTTGGGAGTCAAGAGTCTCACCAAGTTACTGTTGAAACGCCTATTACAGATGAAAATGAGTTCCAATTAATTTCCAAGTCTTATTGCACCCTGTGATGGGGGGATCTCCTTCAGTCCAAACACGAACAAGTGAATCAATTCACAAGATTCGATCGTAAAATTGATCAAAATGGATCCCAGACTATTGTTTAAACACTGAAGAAGTTTAAAATGGTTGATAAGTTCTTACGTTTTTAGGGACTTGAGTTATCATTTTACGAGTGGAGAAAATCAAACGACTCGGCTTCAGATTTCTCATGATTTCCCACACTGTGTTGATGTGGATCGCAGAATTTTCTCCAGAACCTGTATTGCCCATTCTGGAAGGAGTTGATAATTCGTTCATTCATCGGTCTACTGTTGGACAATTTCTTACGTTATTTTTACAGTTTTTCATCCCTGTTCTACATAAAAGTAGTATTATATATTATTTAACTTCAACATGTAAATAATCTCGGCAGCATTTTTTTTAATGAGTGGGTCTAACATACATTATTTGCTTAGCCCAACGGAAGAAATACAGTAACTGTCGATAGACTATCTCACATCGTTGTTATCACACCTTGGCAAAATTGGTTCTGTCATCTTCTGACGGAAAAGAGGTCCAACTTGCATAATTCTGAACATTTTGCATATATGGTGGGTTGTGTCTTTCCACAAGGGGAAAGAAATTGAAGAAAAAATTAAACAAAATAATGCCAATTCTGAGAGACCCAAAAAACTCAATTTTGTCAAACTCGCCGTTTTCAGCTACGATTTGAGAATCAAGCGTTTTGGAGACAATAAGACCATTCTACTATGGATTGGAGCAGAAATAAACGTTCCTGGGGAATTGTTAAAGAATCAATAAACGTAGAGGGAATATAGCGTTTCCGTGTCATTTAGCGATTTCGGAGACTTCATAATCTTCAAGCTTGCATTTCTCTTTTACCAATCGGTGAAAAATTGTCTTATTTAGCTCATTTCGTGGAAACTGTATCTACAAAGGAGGGTCTTGTCAATGAAAGGGAGTCTTCGTTCACGAATTAAACTTGAAAAACACAAAAATTGTGAAAAAAATGGGATTGTGGCTCTCTTGTAGTTAGCACAAGTTGAATTATTTAACTTTTTTGGCTATACCATGGTAAAACCCACCAGTATTGCGAAAATTTCGGATTCTTCGCAAAACAAAACTTCTACATGACTGAATTCAAGTGAAATGGAACGTTTTAACGCTATCTTATCAAATATGGGTTTCATTCAATGGTGGTTTTGTCGCATTAATCACATTCGTTTGTATAAGACGAAAGTAAAGCAATGAAAAAAGCAATACATAGTAGGTCAAATCCACGACTAAAAATCAATTATGTATGACTAGAACGAAGGGACTGCCTTACCTAACATGTCAACAGACTAAAAATGGTCTCAATTACAGAATGAACTAGTCGTCAGAAACTCGGCTGCCAATATTAATAGGTAAATTTGGCTGCATATCCGTTACTCTCATATAATATCGCAGTTATTTTCATTCCTCTTTCATGTGTTTTCACGCCGTTATCGCCATTCGCATCCATCATGCAACCCGTTGGCTCGACTTCTCGTGAGATTGGCTTGCGTTCATTCGCATCTCATAAAAAATGAACTGTTGATAATTTAGCGTTTGTGGAGAAATCCCTCGAATAACCGCTTCAATTATCTTTGTGCTCGTTTTAGTTTCGACATTTCTTACGGCTAACTCCACGTGGTAATTGCTCTTTATGAATAATCTAAGAACATTTCGCCACATCGAAGTAGGAAAACTCTCGTTCCGCCAGGGCGTTAATTATTCGAGTAGGTAATAGGGAATTTTATTTGCGTGACTTATTCAAAAGTTTGTTATCTAGCACTTCATCCAAACCCGGATTTGCTGTTATTCCTCCTAATAGAAGATGTTTATTGTACCCCTTCATTTCCAAGGCTAAAACACCAAACATGAATCGCAAAATAGAACGGTAAAAGTGTTCTTGAACCAATGTCGTATTGAGCTAACTCGGTCGTATTGTCGTATCGTGATAAATACATCAGCGCCCCAATTGGCTGGATGACCAATCACCCCAAAACAAATTTGTTGTTGCAGCAACTCAGCGGCCATTTTTCGTTGTTTTCACTTAATTTGTAGTCTCATATTAGAATTAATGACAATTATGTTCTCTGGCTCTCAGTCATTTAACAAGTACAGGAAAAGGGTATGAGGCAATTGTGGCCTACCATGAACTAAGTCGACGCCGTATGGGTAAGAGATAATCTCCACTTTTTCCTACATTTGATCATAAATAAGCTCTGCTTCCACAGAATTTTCTGCCTATTCTATCCTTTCAAGAGCGTCTATGAGGAATAATACATTCTTTTGCGATTTCCTCAGCATTTTACGGGTTAAATCGAATAAGATTGAAACGTCAATAGGGAATCAGAAGGCATTTAAGAAGGAAGGAATGTTTATCCAACAATGATTGCATTGATGTGCGGCTGTTATTGCGGGGGGTGAGTAGAGGAATCAGATAACCTGCGCTGACGATAACACTTAATTTGCAAGTCATATATTAGGGCTTACGAAGTTACGACCCTCTCTTCGAGAGATCATCATGATATTTTACAACGGCAGAATGATAACCTCCATGGGCGCTTTCGGTTCATAACCACCCCTAATATACTCGAACTGTAACAATAAGTTTACATTTCAGCCCATTCCTTGCATTTATTGCAGAGCTTGACCCCTACCTCCTCTGCCAAGGAAATATTTATACCGTAAATATCATTATCAAACCAATCCAGAAATACATTAAATTAAATCGTATGTAAGAACATAGATAATATACATTCTTATCCCCCATAGCCCCCGTTTTCTGAACATAGTTTCGCTGGTAGCCCCTTTACATCAATCTAGGCACTTTGATGATTCCAGTATAAGTCTTGTATCTATTCATATCCCATATTTGGTAAATAACCAAATGCCTAAAATCAGAGAACAGCCAACATGGTCCCCAATGTGTCATAGACATCTTTTACGGCTAAAACTCTGTAAGACTTATAAGTAAAATAATATTTGAAATAGCTAATGCAGTATTATACTAAACTCTATCAATAATAGAGCAGCTTGCAGCTGATTAGCAGCTAGTAGTATAAATGTCACTCCTTCGCTGATGGTCAGAAAGCGGCGCGGCCTGTGGGTTCACCGCATCTCCTTCCCGTGTTGAGGGCGCGGTATCTCGCGCCGTGGTTCCAAATAAATCACCTCTGTGGAAGGAAAAAAGGTTTTTATTTCTCAATAAAAAGAGAATACAAAGAATAGAAAATAAAACAGAATTCTAAATCTTAATGGTATTTATGCGCCTCTGCTTACCAACGTTTCATTAGTATCAATCAATATAACTAATTGATATTAGCACTCCCTTATTGCGAGAGAATACTTGATGAAGTACATGCTGCTCTGATACTTCGAATCCTAACTAGGTACATCTTCTTCCACCAATATTACGCAGGTGTATTGCTCCAGTAAAAGTAATAAACCTATAATTTCTGTTCCCCTTCACACCAGCCATATTGCAAGTGCCAACACTATCGTAATTACCTATCGACTATTCAATACTCATACTACAACAAAAGCTTGCAAGGTCCTACGAGGCACCCACGAACATAGATGGGAAAACGTTTAAGACGATGATTGGAATGAGAGGAGAAAATGATGCGACTGAAAAAAAACCCTGAGAAAAAAGAAGAATAACATGAAAGAGAAGAAGGAGATAATATATCAATCACGATTTTCTTTTCTATCTCCTTCGACGACGAAGGGTGGGAAGAGAGTTATTGGGAAAAGGGCAGAAACTGATAGGACCTTAATAAATGGAAGTATTAGAGCCTCAAGTAAACAAAACGAATGAAGCCATTGAACCGTTTAAAGCAATAGCCCAAGGCATCAGTGGGCGACAAAAGAGATATCTATTGGTGGGAGTGGAGATTTAATTAAAGAGGAGGACCTATCTCGCTCCTTTTTCCCTTTTATCTTTTTCTCTTTCGCTTTTTTCTTTCTTACTTTCTTAGTGCCAATATAAGGACGCGTTTGAGGGATCGGGCCTGGGGTGCGCTTTTGGGGGAAAAGGGACAAGGAGGGAATGCAATTTGGGGGAAGCTTCAAAGGTTCCCGAGGGCAGTGTTGTCCCCACTCCGATTTTCTCGAGGCTTTCCCGTCGTTTTTCCTCCGATCTTTTCTCTTAAGCATCGATCCTCAAGGTTGGAGCGGGAAAAGGAGGAAGATCTTCGGTTTTTTTTGCGCTCCTATTCTATACGGTTGTCATGAGGGGGGTGGGTTGAGTCTTGTCGGGGTGGACGTTTCATTCCATCGTCTTTCGTGTGCCCCAAGTTGCCTGCCTGCTTTCCGAAAAACCAATAAAGGGCCGGTGGGGGGGTAGGGGTTGGGGGTAAAAGTTGAACCTTTAGCGTCCAAAGTGACGGAGGGCAAAATCCCCTTGGCAGAAACCAGCAAATTCTCTTTTCCCATCCGCTTTCCCTCGCGGGGCCACCAAATGTGCCGGGAAGATTCCGGTAACTGAGAGAAAGGAATTCCAATACACCACTTGAAATGGGGAGAGACTCGCCAGCGGATTTTTCATCAGGGGTTTGTTATTTTTGCGTGGATTTCGACGAGCAGAATAAAACAAGACTGGTAAGACCAATAACAAAGTTGCTCAAGTCACTTATGTTACACAGTATTGGTATTCAATTCAATTTTCGGATCTATACATGGTTTTTGACGCTTCAGGTTACAAATTTTGAGATTATGTTGGCAAAACCGCCATAATTTTCAATAAAATGCCATTTATTTCAGGGCAGCCAGAGACTCTTCATTCTCTGAAGGTAATGTCTGAATTGTCGAAGAATTTTTGAGAATTTCGAAACAACATTTTTGTAACAATCCATTGGAATCAATCCATTTGTAACGAAGATGTCCAGAAACCCCTTTCCATCTCGTATCAGTTGCGCTTCCTATTCGCAATGTTTCGCTAATAAAGACGCTTTCAAAAGAGGCTCCTCAGTACTTCACAGTGCATACCCCTCTAAAGTGCGTTTTGAATTCAATCGAGTTTGCCTCCCACCCATATTTCGCTTCTCGAGGGACCCCCTGAAAGCAATTGATGTTCTAAAAGAAAAAGAGGGAAGGCAGAATTATTGGACCGGTGTCGAAGGTTATTGGTAACCACTTGTAAAGGCATCTCAGGCGAATCACCGTGAAAAAAAGGGGGAACAAGAAAAAAGATGGTTCACCAGGAATGAAAGCATATCAAAAGCGAATGAAGGAACCCCCCACAACGTCAGGCTGTAAAGTATTCAAGTAAGGAAGTTTATCGGGTTTATGCCTTCGAAAAACTAGGGTGGAATTCACATTGGGGGGTGTTAGGGTCGAGATTTTTTAAAAAAGGTTTAAGAAACTCATCCCAAGGGCATATTGATACATAAAGGGATTTTGTCCCTTCACTTTGAACTGTTGCTCAACTTTGTCCTCTTGAACCCTCAACGCTTTGGAAAATCCCGGCTTGTCTCCCCCTTCAAGGGCTAATCTAATGTAGGAAAGATTCATAATGGCGAGAGGGTTATTTGGGGAGGAGGGATGTTTGCTCTGTTCCGTCTGCCTATTCTGGCCTTGACGTCACGTGGTGCAACTCTGAACTGAACATTACCTCGGCAATATACTGAAGATGGATATTTTTCCGACTTTCCCGCTGCTTCTCCTTCTAATTGATGGTAAACTGGCAGCTGGTCTGACAATTGTTGTTGAAATCTGATGCACAATTTCGCTGAATTCTTCATGGCCTTCCAACTCGTGATTCTTCATGAAATTGAAGAAAAAAAAATTGTTAGTACCCAATTAACCACGAAACAACTACTTGAAAACAGCATTTTCGATCCTCTCAGAGTCGGGAGTCACAAGGGCTATACATCACACGGCAAAACACAGCTAAGCCTTCCGAAAGAACGGCCAACTTCTCAGAAACAACCGCTCGTTATGTGGTCATTATTTAGGAGCAATTAGAGGCGAAGGAGACCTCGAGTCGGTTCAGCAACTTATTTGCTGAGCCGTGCTATATAGCGCGGAATTCGCCTTCCTCCGCCCTTCAGATCCTATTTTTTCTGTTCGCTTTAATCGTTCATTTGATAACGAGGGTAATGGCCTATGGAAGGGGGTTGTCGTTTTATTCAACTAAGTTTTGGACGTCATTTGTGGATTATAATTCTTCTTTCTGCCACATTTTGTTCTTAAATGGTTTTAAATGAGAACCAAGGTATTTTTTTAATTTTTTCGAAAAATAAATCTTTAGCCGTGAGCAAGTTTTGGACAAAATTGACTATCAATGATTTATCTTGTGATCACGAGAAACGCATAGATCATGGTAAAAGAGGAAAAACAAACTGGACTGTTTTTAAAAAACTATTTGCTTCTTTCAACTCGCAGCGTGT